>APFE031146682.1:57080-124137 GCA_000404065.3 Pinus taeda
ATCCTGCATTATTTATGAACTTAGATCCTTGTTTCTTGCATAGTAGTATGTTGTTGTGATTCTACAGGTCCTTTTGAAGCTGAGCAGACAAAGAGCAAGTGGAAAAACTCTATCAAGAAGGAGAGGAAATCGAGCGCAAGACTTAGGTTGGCCCTCTTGGTTCTCCTCTCATATATTTTCATAAAAGGAACCAATAGTAGACTTTGATTGTTTGTTTCTAAGATATCCACCCATCTTAGTGGGAATAGCAGCATCCGTGTGGACACTATTCCCATATAACAATGCTTCATTGACAGAGCAATCTATTTGCTTGTTTGACTTGAAAGGTGTTTAAATAGTACAAAGGATTTCACTATTTGATTATTTGTAAACTGACTATTGTTTGAGTTTGCAAAGGTGACTTGAAAGCTATTGTTAGCTAAGTCCAGGAGAGGACAAGAAGGAAGAAGGGCTGAAGGCATTCTCCTTACCCCAAGGACCTCAAGGAAATCCTTGAAGCATAAGAGGTTTGATGCAAAACGGGCTGTTTGAATAAGGGATTGACTGTGCAATCATATGGTTCAGAAATTTGTTAATAGATTTTGAATTTTGTTGAAGTTCTTTGGTTCATTTTGATAATGACAACTTCCATAAGTGAGGTTTCAAAATCATCCTCCTTTACAAGATTCTTTGATGAAGGCTTGAAGCAAGAATTGTTCATCATGATGTATATGGTGAGAGAAATGTATGAGGATGAAATAATGAGCACTAGACTTCGAGAGTAGTTGAATTCCATGAGGGAAGAGAAATAATTGATTTCTGACCAATTGCAGGAAATGGAAAGCCAACTTCATATTGTAAACATGAATCTGGAAAGGATGCATGAGTTGGAGACACAACTCCTTGTTTCCAAAGAAGCCTTAGCCAAGTATCAGCTTGAAGAAGAGGTAAACAATTCTAGTTTATCTTCAAACGTTTATAAGAATGTTTATGTTGGTTCTTTTGAGAAACATACCAGAGGCATAGGGTCCAAGTTGATGTCCAAAATGAGATATGAAGGAAAAGGATTGTGAAAACATGCACAGGGTATTGTTGAGCCAATAATGGTTGAGGAAAGGATTAAGTATTTGGGTCTTGGCTATGGGGAATCTTATGGAGAAAGTTCTAGAGTAGCCATGAAGGTGGTTGAAACAGTTCCTAAAAGAAATTTCATTTCAAGTTCTCTACCTCAAGGTTGTAAAGATTGTATTCTTGGGGAATGAAATAGTTTGAAACATACTTTGCGGGAAGAAGGTGTTCATAAGCATGCACTTGAACAAGACAGTTTTGAAATCCCTAAAACCATTGAAGGGATTGATGGTGTTCCAAAGGGAGCTTCTTCTTCATTCAAATCACCTCCTCATGAAGGTAATAAAGGTGAAAGGGAAAGGTATAAATCTGATTTTAATCGTATCTCCTTTGATCATGTAAAGCATGGTGGATTTCCACATAAGCATTGGAAAATAATTGCATGTTCTTTTTGTGGTTTGTTTAACCATAGTGTTTCTAGATGTTGGAAAAGAATGGCCACATACAGGAAACTTTTGAAGGAAAGAAGGTAAGAAGTCAAAGGTCCATTGAACAATGCAAATCATATTGTCAAGAAGATGCACATGTGTTGTATTTATTGCCATAAGCAAGGACATACTGCTAAAAGGTGTTGGACTCTGAATCCAACAATGGTTCCACGAATTTAGTTGAAGAAAGTGGAAAAAGAGTATGACAAGAATGGAAACGAATTTTCCATCATTGATATATGTTAGGATGATCCACATGTTGATGTTAATCTGCAATTAAAGGAAGCACCTTTGATGTGGATTGGTAAGAAATGGTTAGGGTTCTTATCCAATTAAAGTGGCATGTCTTTTGATTAAATGCATTTCTTTGCTAAGGGAATGCAAGTTGCAGGATGGAAAAGTTGAGTATGAGACTCACTTTATTGCAGCGAAAGTTATATTCATTTCAGAATTGAAAGTACATGTACATGTGATCGAGGATCTTGTACTTATGATTGTACTTAAGAGAAAGTTGAAGGATGAAATGCATGCATAAGAATGATATGCATGAGCATAGGGATGATGATGGTTTCCTAGTATTTTGAACGTATGTGTGATTAACTTGAATGGCTGATTACTTTGTTTTAAACATGCATGTAATGTAATATTGACTAGGAAAAGTTGATTTGATCTCCAAGATTGTAAAAGGGAGATAATGATGAAGTGTTTAATATTTGTAAAAGCATCATTTAAATTCTTTTTGTACATGCTTGAATTGAAGGGTGAATTGTTTGAAAGGCATGATTTTTGTCGACTTTTGATATAGTCGATCATTTGTAAACGAGATGTAAAGACATGAGGATGATTCACATGATTTGAAAGTTGTTTCTTTTGTTGAAAAAAGAATTTATTTCATCAAGTTATTTTCTTCTTTCAACATCGTCTACAGAAGAAGATTTGTAGCAACAAAAGTCGCCATGGTTACATTTGTGACTTTTTCATGGAAGTGGCTTGGAAGCAATGTTCAGCTACCTTCTATAAAGTCTGAATGAGTTCAAGGAAAACAATTCCTGACAGGAGGACACGCACATCCAGGAAGGGAAGTGTCGACTACCTTCGAGTTTTTGTTGAAAGGCACTAGCTATGCAGAGCAAGTGTATGGAGGCTGAAAGAAGAGGGTGTTGTACTCTCATCTACTATTCAGATCAGTATATCAATGTTTTGGGGTCCAAAAGATTCCCAATGGGGAGGAGTGACTAGATATTGATCTAGGACTTCAATGATAGCTCAAATTTCAAAGTGTTCGAAAGTGTGTCAAACCTAAACAACCAGATAGATCTCGTCTTCCTGATTCTGGCACGGTGAATGGTTTGAAAAACAAACACCGTATGGAGGAGTTATTGCATTTTAAAAATGTCCAATAAACTGTAATTTTCAAGAATAGTTTGATTTTTGGAAATATTAAAAAAGGAATATTTCGAGGAATATTCCTTGGAATATTTTGAGGAATATTTCTTGGAATATTCCTTAGAATATTCTCTAGAATATTCACTAGAATATTCCTTCTAGGTTGACCAATCAGGAGCTAGCACGTGGCAAGCCCAGTGGCCATCACATGGCCCTGGATTGGTATTATAAAATATTGTTGGGGTCAAGCAAGATCAAACGCGTGACCTCCCGTGGGAAAACAAGTGCTCTAATCGTCTCTGCTACAGGTTGTTTCTTAACAGTCTATGGTCTGCGGTTATATTTAAACTGTACGGATTATGGTTTGGGAATATACCACCAGTAGTCCCAAAACTGTGTTCGTATGCGCCAGTTCCAAAACCTACCAGTAGTTAACGTTAACAAACATTATCCCTAATCGCTACCAGTAATAGCAGTCACATGCGCACTCAGCACAATGGTTACAGTTAGTTTAACCTGCCAACTTAACCATATCTACCTGGATAAACCGCCCATGTGTGCGCCTTCTAGCAGTTACACCGACGGTTACAATCAACCAGCGGTCATGCCTGGCAGACCTCCAAAATTGGTGGGAATTGCCAAATTTAACTCTAGTTAAGTGGAGTTACCTAGATTTAGTGGAGGATCTCTAGGAGAAATTGATTAAATGAACTAAAGATGCAATTTTCAACCTAAGAGAGTGAAACAAGAGTCTACCTAGACTAATTTGGGCCTTCTGAAGCCCTGGGAATAGTCCAGAGAAGCTGAAGAAGCCATCTTGAAGGAGATTTTCATCCAGGGAGATTTTGGAGCTTTGGGCCACCAGGGGTTGGAGGCTGTTGCAGGAGCTACCAGTATCCATTCTCAGCAAACAAACAGTCATTCCTAACTGTAATGAACCTTTTGAACCCAATGAAGGTGTTTTCAGAAGAATTTGGAGACTTCTAAATACCGAGATGTTGAAGGGAAGTTTCAGGCAACCCAGTGCCATCCGTGGAGGAAGGCCTAGATCAGGGATGTAGTGCTCGTTTTGAGCAAATGAACAGTCATTTGTTGATGTTAGATATGTGTTGGAGATAGTAGCAGAGGTTTCAAAGACATTTGAAGCATTCTGAAGGATTTTGTGCTATTAAGAAGCTCAGGGAAGCTTAGTGCACCTGCTGAAGGAATCAAGTCCAAGGGAGCCTAAATCTGCTTGCACAATAAGGACAACCATGACAGGGATGTAGATGGTTTTCTAAGCCCATCGGTTCAGTTCAGTAACCTCTGGAGTTGAGTGTGGAATTTGTAAAAGAATTCAAGCCATGATCCCAAAGAGCCAAATCAAGTTGATAAGAGCTCATGGAGACGTAGCACATGAGATCGGGGTGAACTCCTTATTAAATTTGTTGTTATGTATGATGTTTATTTGCTGCATTATATGTCTGATATATGTGTTTAATATCAGAAGAAACAAATCAAGTTAAAGAACTTAAATAGATGAAAACAAACAAACACATACACCTGTTTCAAGTACATAATTCGGCAATTGTCAACATAAACTAGATCATGTTTGTGTAAGCTTTGGAGTGGGAGTTTCTTGTAAGGATGACAAGTTGTTCAAACCCTCATTTTAATTAGTAGAGGCTCTGGAGCTGAGTGTACAGAGGCCTAGGGTGGAAGTCCGTAGTTGAGTGCGTGGACCCCTACAGCTGTGTGCATAGGGTGGATAGAGTCTATACTGAAATTGAGATATCAATAAAGAGAAGTATGCTACAACCACTGTGTATTTTGTCTATGTTTAATGCATCTAATTATATTATATTATGATCTTGGTTTACATTATAATGCTTATTTTATACGTGAATGTATTTGATTATATCTGTTAATTGACCGCGAGCAAGAGTAAAGGTTTATGCAAAGGTAACTGTAAATGCATGGTAGATTAGGGAGACACTTAAGATAACTTGGGAACTTATACAATAACGTAGTTACAGAGGTGTGTAATTTCTTGGACCTTAGCTTAGGACTGCGTGAATATCAGTCGAGTACCTTCGCAGAGGTAGTGAAGGACAGAAGAGGAGGAACATTGATAAGCCCTAAAGGCTTGTTAATTTTCATGAAGGCGGGATTAAGAAGTATAGACCAACATCACGACCATCTCAGGGTGTGGAAACTTGGTTCCTGCATCCCCCATACTACTTCGGGTGAGACTTCAGTCCGTGCTCCCTGAGTTGATGCCGAAAGGGCCTATAGTGTAGGGATTTGATTGGCTGACTAATGTTGAACCTGGGTCAGGGCCCATCAAGCCAATAGGTATAAATGTTGGAGGCATCAATATAAGTATTGTGACATTCATATAACTCCTCTCATGACAATAAAAACTTTAAAACTCCACTAACTTATCAACATAAAAGACTACATAAAAAGTGTAGTCAGTCCTTGCTGCATTTTTGCAGGCTCCACCAAACAGACTTATTTATGAGAGAAAAAAACCTTTTACAGATGAGTGGTAACCTCTTGATGAAGATTTATCTGTGTACTAGCCTCTGCTAGTATTTCTAAATTTCCTCTGTTCCTCTTTCTTCCAGATTGCTTGGCCTTAGTGAGCTTCTGCTTTAGCAATCTGAGTCTTCTTTTTACCACCAAATTTTGTACATACAAACTTTTCACTTGCCTATGTAGAGGAAGGGTCCACTTTAACTTATATCTAGCTTATAAGACAGGCTTAACAACTTTTACTTGCTTAAACAAACTCAATTTATCCATATGATCCTTTTCTATAAGATGATCTACTTATTATTGAACTCCTTCAAGTTGTTCCAATAGCCTTTCAAACTCATTCTGCTCATCAAAATCCACCCTTTGTTATGACTGAATAGTATCTTTTATTTTCATTTGCACCTTGGCAACAGACCTAGTTCTAGGTCTCTTTTATTGTCTCATTTATCTCTTCAACATCAATGACCCATTTGATTTTTCCTTTGTCATCATGTACCATGTTTTCCTTGATTGTTATCCTTCACTGAGATGAACAATTTATTGTGATACTTCATGCCTAAGCTCTTTATTTGCTTGTTGCAGATAGGTTATTGTTAAATGAGCCTTGTCCAATTGAACTTGCTAGTCATGGATTTTTTGATCCCTTTCATCAACTTCTATTTCTCCATGTGTGCTTTCTGATTCAACAACTCAAAAGGCATAGTTGTTGGATCTATTGGAACCTCTTGGCTAAAGTTCTTGTTCTTGGTACCATGGCCACTTTTTCTACCTGAGGTGAGAAGTGAATCTTCTTAGCACTCCTTTTATCAACTCATTTTTTCTTAGTCAAAGGATTTTTGACTAAGATAGCTATGGTAGGTGAGGCCTCTTTGACTACAAGTGATGCCGCATATTTCTTGGTCCTTTGGTTCGTACAAGATTGTGCTACCCACCCTAAAGAAATTAAGAAGCCCTACCATGACTTCTGCTTTTAAATCTCCTTTATTGCCAACAATTTAATTAATGAGAAATGAAATGGACGAGTTTTAGTAGGACTCCATTTGGCTTGAACCTTATCAACCATTTTGCAAAGACTCCTAAACATGTAATAAGAAATATTTAAAGGTTTTTTACTTGTAAAATGCAATAGGAGCCTAATATGATAGTGATAAACTTTATGAACCTCCCTTCACATGTGAAATACCCTTTAATCATCTCCAACAATTTACTATGGTGGCCTTGTAGATAGGTTCTTGGAACAACAAACCCATACCATTTCCTATGTTTTGGTTTGAGAAAATCTTTCAAATGAACTAGATCAAACTTGATACCCTTAAAACATTCCTCACCATTCAAATGGATCTCAGTGGCCTCAGAAATTTATTGGGTTGTGACTGGAAAAGTAAGTGTCCCCACCTTTGCTTTCAAACCATCAAAACCATTGGCAAACTCCTTAGTTAATTATGAATGATACACCTGAATCATTTCACAAAACCTCATACATCCCACCTTCTCAAAATCGACTCTGATGGTTGGGTCTGCATTGATAATTATGACATCTTGTGGCTCAAATCGAACATGGAACCTCCCTTGTGATGTTTGTCTTCTGGAGTTGTCATGGTTTTTCGCTTAAAATAGTAAATATTTTAGGGTTATAAGTAATTTGTTTTGTGTAACAGTGGAGGATTTATGATACTTTAAACCTATGATGATGACTTTAGAGACAAAAGGCAATATACAAAATACTAAACAATGTAGACTTTATTAGGATACCCCTAAAAATACTTGCAATTTCACAACAATTGACAGATAACCTTAATGGGATAGCCGCAATGCAAAAAGAAGAAACATAGTGCTCAAGGTATTTGGTTTTTTAATATTTTTAAACACAAACGCTCAAGACAAGAAGCTTCAATTTAGTTTTAAGACCATGGCATACATTGCACGTGGAGGCTACACAAAGAAAAACGTAGATTTGGGTGTGGAAAATGTGAAATATAGACCATTGCGTGTAATCGAAGCGACTAGGATAAAACACAACACAAAAGGTAGAAACACAACGATTCAAAAAAGGGAAATGACAATGAATTTTTATCTCTTGCAGTATTTATATGGGTTTTTTTTTACCAAAGTGTGTTCTGCAAATAAATATGATTGGGGAAGGAATTTTTACATTATTATGGGCATATAAAACCATTGCTAAAAATTATAGAAACAGACACATTTTTAGTTTGTGTATGGTCATGATATTGCTCATGAAGAGTTAGCTACAAAATGATTAGCAGAGTTGATGCAACTATAAGAATCTTGGTTTATGGTTTATTTTCATCAATATATGGAGAAATAAATAAGACTAAGTATTTACAAAAAGGAAATTTGAATCTCTTTCTTAACAACGAATATTTGATGAATCCTAGAAAGCCACATATGCACTATTGGGGACAATTTATAATTTAGAAATTAGAGACTTAGGGGGGAATTGCTTAGTCTAGCTAAATAATGTTCTTAAACTTGGATGGGTGAATGGTACTTGCCTAAAGCACAATATTTTTTCTCCATGAAGAAGTTTGATAGAACTCCTTTAGTAGGGAGTTGTGTAGGCTAAAACAAATTTTGAGTTTTGGTTTTAGCTTTTCTATTCTTTTCAAGTTTGATTCAAGTTAGTGTGTTTAGTGTAAAATTTGGGGTTTTGAGTGTTTCTTTAATTGCTTTAGCGCTAGTAATTTCTCATGGTTAGCGTGCATCATGGATTTTATTTATTTTGTAAGTATTTCTATCATTAACCTTTTGTGGTTGTGGAAGGGGAAATATTGTCTAAGTCAAGCCATCTTGAAGGTTGGTACTGAGTTGAAATCATGGTATCATTGTAGTATTATTAGTTATAGAACCATCGGGGTCCCTATAAATAGTTATTCTACAAGTTGATTCAATCATTAGGGTTTTTATAGTTATGAAATAGAAAATGTTTGTTATCTTATGCAAGAGTCCAAGTGGGTAAGGGTGATGTATTAAAGGGAAATATTATGCTTTGATTAGATAGGTCTAGCTAGTTTCTCAATTGAATTTAATAAATTGGGTAGCATAAGCTATGAAAACTTTGATGTGTATTCCATCATAGTCTTCATTATGCATGATTGCTAATCTCAATCATAAATGCAACTAGAATATGTTAGGATATTCCGACACATAGGAAATAGTTAAGTATAACTTGGTCTAGTGTAGAGTTAGGTAAAGTGTGTTTCTTTACTATGTACTTTTGTAACTTACAATCTGACGGTCATGATATGTTCTAGACATAAAGTGATCCGATGGTTCATTCTCTCCTTAGTATTACTGACACTTGATCCATGGCTTAACACCCGATTGGTCCATGATCTCTATTTAAAGAGTATGGAGGGTCATTTGTAGGGTTTGAACTACATTAAAAATATTGGTGTATTGATCTGTGATCTATTTGTGAGTAGTATCCTTTGGTGTTCTATCCGAGGGACTTACTCTGTGAATTCCTACATGGTATCAAATCTATTTGAGGGCTGCATCCATTGGTGATCCAAATCCGAAGCCAGTACAAGTGCATGCGACTATCGTTTCCTAGATCTACTGTTTGTGACTACTTTCGGGCCTAGAGGACTGCTCTATTATGTTAGGAGCATTTGTTCCAGTGAGGAACCCCTTTTTTTCACACGAAAAGGTTTTCGATAGCCCTAGCTACGTCATTTTTAAGATCTTGAGGTATACAGTCTTTATTTGTAGTTTTAGTTATTTATCTCTTTGTTTGTTTTGGGTTATTTAGCTATTTGTTTTTTTATTACCAGATCTATACCTTTCATTTTTCTGTATGCTTTTTTCCCTGCGACTCTGTGTGATTTGGGAAAATAAGAAACAGTAAGGAAGGATTTTTCTCATGTGGATGCTATTTTCCATTGCGCCTTAGTGTGATCTCTGAAAATCAGAAACATTTAGGAAAATATTTAGTTTCTGGTGAAAGCTAACTTCAAGCCATAAGGTTTGGTTTTTTTGTATGTTTGTGTTGGGTTGTATGGTTTTTTTGTTTTGTAGGCAAAAAAAGATTTTTCAAGTAAACACGCAACCCAAAGCTTCAGTCATTAAAAAAAAAACCCTTCCTCTTTTCCAAAAATTACTAAACTTTTAAACTAGCTCACTTGGTCCAAAATTACTTTATGAGAATAGAGGTCTTGAGTTGAAATCTTTCTTTTTGTTGAGTTATTTTTTCAAAAATCACATGTAACTTATGTTTTAAAGTTACTTTATGTAAAAGTGTTTTCACCCATTATAAAAAGTGAGTCACTTATAATTCTAAAGTCTCTTTATCATTTATTTAAGTTACAATTTAGTGGGTAGCTCATAAAGTACTATTATAAAAGTGATTTTCACTTATTTATAAAAGTGGGTCACATAATTTTTTTTTTTTTAAAAGTGAGCTAATTAGATTAAGTTTGGAAAGGGGGAGGAATTTTTTTTTAAATATTACATTATCATTCACTTCCATTCATTAATGCACTTCGTTGGCATCTTCAACAACTTTTCTTCAAAAAACCATAACTTCTTCATCCAGAAGCTGTTTAGAGCCATTTTTTTAATCAACCTAATTTTTCAAGATCTTTCCATTGGAACACTTAGTTTCAACATCTACAGCCTCAATTTCTATTAAAATGGAAATTTCATGCCAAGTTATTCTTGACAACACCAACTACTTCCAATGGTGGTCCTACATTATGGATTTACTTAGAAGTAAAGGTCTTTACATAATAGCCTTGAGCCAAGAAACTAAACCTAAAGATGAAGATAAGGCAACCAAATGGGAAAATAGGCAAGATCAAGCACATGGGTTGATAACGATGTCTATTTCTCCAGACCTTAGATTCCATATAGCAGAACTAAATACCTCTAATGAAGCAATGAAATAAATCGCTAAAGTTTTTGGAATTAAAAATGAAATTAGAGCCCATCAACTTGAAAATGAGTTGCTTATGTTGGACCCCAATAATTTTTCTTCCATTGAAGATTTTTGGTCCAAGTTCAAGACCCTTAGACTTCTCTTGGAAGGTGTTAAGTTTAAGAAAGAAGATGGTAGCCTTATCTATTCCATTCTTACTAGTTTGGGACCAGCCTAGTTTGTGTTTGTTTCCACCTTCCATTCTGCTAGAGAAACCTTTATTTCTCAAGGACAAGACTGCAAGTCCCCCTCTTTTGATGCCTTTTGTGATTCTTTAATAAGAGAACAAGAAAAACTCTTACATCTTGGTCTTCTTGATCTTGGAAACTCTTCTAAGAAAGCCTTATCCACCTAGCAACAACCAAATTCAAAGAATCCTAAGAAGCAATATCCTAAAAATAATGGTACTAAACCAAACAAGGGTCCTAAGCAATTTCAGTCTCAAAATGAAAAATCAATTCAACAAAATGATAAGGAAAATAAAAACAAAGGGAAGAAGACTAATAGACATTGAAACTTTTGTAATCGAGATGGTCACTTAGAATCCAAATGCTTTAAGAAGATGGAAGCCTTGGAAGCAACAATGAAGAAGCATAACATCCATTTGGAGCACTCTTAAACTTCAACTTCATCTTCAGGAATAACACTTTCTACACGTGGTTGTCAAACATCTCGGTCTGGTTATGCACAAAATGTATCTTCTTCTTCTCATTCTCATGACTGGCTCATTGATTCTAGCGCTTCTTATCAGATGGCCAAAAACAAAGCCATGGTTTCTTCTTTAAATGATTGTAACACCAAAAATATATATGTTGGTGATGATAGATCTCTTAGTGTTGTAGGGCTTGGAACTGTTCATCTAGACAATGTTTAATTTAATGGTTTATTATGCGTTCCAACCTTATCCTGCAACCTTTTATCTGTATATCAGATAACTCATTCAGGCGAAGGTAAAATTTTTGAGTCTTCACCTCATGATGTTGTAATTAAGGACCTGAGAGATCCTAAACAAATTTTAGCTATCGACATTGTTGATGATTCTACAAGGTTGTTTAAGTCTAACAACTTTGGATCATCAACTCTTCCCTCGATATTTGTTGCTCATAATGATGAAGTGAGAAAACTTTGGCATGAGTGATTTAGTCACTTGGACTATTGCTCCCTTCAAAATCTATGTAAAGAAAATATGGTGACAGGTTTTCCTATGGTATCTTGCAGAGATGGTGTTTGTTCCGTATGTGTACTCGGAAAACATCATCAAGATAGTTTTGAAAAATGTGCCTCTTGACATGCCTTAGGCCCTTTACACCTTTTGCATAGTGATTTATGTGGTCGACTTATAGTTGTTTCATTCTCTGGCTACAAGTATTTCTTAACTTTCATTGATGATTTCTCCAGATGCAGTTGGGTATACTTCTTAAAACTCAAGAGTGAAGTATTTAACATGTTCTTGGCCTTTAAGGCCTTTGTTAAAAAACAATCTGGACATCAAATTTTTAAGCTAAGATCTGATAATGGCAGAGAATATGTTAACAACAAATTCATCAAATTTTTCACTGAGAATGGAATTCAAATGCAACATACTATTCCATATACTCCACAACAAAATGGTGTAGCTGAAAGGAAGGATCGCACCTTAAAGGAAATGGCTAATTGTATGCTCCAATCTAAAGGACATAGTCTTAATTATTGGGCATAAGCAATTAACTGTGCAAATTACATAATAAATCGCACTCCTACTAAGGTTTTAAATAATATCACTCCAGAAGAGGCATGGAGCTCAATTAAACCAGATGTAAGTCACTTTCGTGTTTTTGGAAGTGAAGCATGGGCCCATATTCCAGATGAGAAACATAAAGCCTTAGAACCTAGAAGTGAAAAATGTATTTTTGTTGGATATTCTAAAGATGTCAAAGGATATAGACTTATTCCACTTAAGTCCAAAAATGTTATCATTAGAAGAGATGTAAAGTTTGTTGAAAATATATTGGCCTACGAGCCTAGTTTAGCGGATGTGCCACCTCTCTCTATCTCTTCTACTTTTGAAAATATTTCTTCTTCAAATGATGAAAGCAAGGATGGCAATCCTCCCCCACCTTCTCAGGATCCTCCTTTAGCTCCTCAGCTTCCAAAATGGGTCCGTGCCACTCGGGATGTAGCAGGTGATCCTACAGATCAGCGACGTACACGTTCTCAGTTCGATAGAGCCTCTTATTTACTAGCTCAAGCTTCAGTGAATTATGATCCTGACACCTTTGCAGAAGCTTCAGGCCATCTAGATTGGGATGCAGCTATGAATGAAGAATATCATTCATTATTGGCAAATGATACATGGGATCTTGTTCCTCTTCCAAAGGGATGAAAACTTGTTAGATGCAAATGAGTTTACAGAACCAAGTTTGGACCAGATGGAAAAGTTGATAAACATAAAGCTCATCTCGTTGCTAAGGGTTTTTTCACAAGTTGAAGGCATTGACTATACTGAAACCTTCTCCCCTGTTTCCAAAATCAACTCTATCCACCTTGTTCTTTCCCTTGCTGCCTCTTCCAAATGGGAAGTCCATCATATGGATGTTAAATCTACCTTCTTGCATGGGGACTTGCATGAAGAAATCTATATGGAACAACCTCCTGTATTTATACAAACAGAATCTAGCCTTGTATGGCAGTTTAAGAAATCCCTTTATGGTCTCAAGGAAGCCCCTCAGGCTTGGTATGCCAAAATCGATAGCTTTATTTTAGATATTGCCTTTTCTAGGTGTCATTTTGGCAATATTGTCTACACCAAGAAAGCGGGTAAGTCTCTTATCATTCTTGTTCTTTATGTTGATGATCTTATCCTTACTAGTAGTGATCCCAACCTTATAAACCATGTGAACTCCAGCCTTACAAAGTAGTTTGAAATGAAAGACTTAGGACACTTGCATTATTTTCTTGGTCTTCAAGTCTTGCAATCCAAAGAAGGTATTTCCCTTTCCCAGTCTAAGTATGCTGGTGATCTTCTACACCACTTTCACATGGAAGACTGTAAGCTAGCCCCTTCTCCCTTTTAGTCTGGAGCCAAACTTTCAGTCACTTGTACTTCCCCTGAAGTTGATGCTACCTTATACCATCAACTTGTAGGAAAACATTTGTATCTAATCCATACTTGTCCTAACATTTCCTTTGTTGTTGGCCTTATTGCTTGGTTTATGCAAAACCCACATGAAATTCATTGCAAAGAAGCTAAAAGAATACTTCGTTATGTTAGAGGTACAATTTAGTTTGGGATTCATTACAGTGTAGAAGCATCTCCTTTATTGGTTGGTTTCATTGATTCCGATTGGGCTGGTGACCCTAATGATCGAAAATCTACTACAGGTTATGTCTTCACTCTTGGTTCTTGACCTATTACATGCTCTTTACCTATTACATGGTCTTGCAAGAAACAAAGTGGCATTTCTATTTCTTCAGCAGAAGTAGAGTATCATGGTGGTGTAGAAGCTAGTAAGGAAGCAATGTGGCTTTGTCAGATCCTATCAGAGTTTAGCTTTTGATTATCAGAGTGTGATAATCAAAGTGTCATTCAACTATGAAAAGATCCAGTCCAACATTAGCGTAGCAAACACATTGAACTACGCATGAACTTCATCAGAAAGCTCATTCATGACCATGTTCTTGAAGTGCAATATTGTTCAACCGATGATCAAGTTGCAGCCATCTTTACAAAGGCTCTCACAGAGGCGAAGTTTGCTAAAATTCTATTTATGGTTGGACTTCAGGAAGTTGTCACTAAGGGGGGATAGGCTTTAATTCCTCCTTCCTTCTCCTATTGTGTCATATTTGTACATCCATCAATCCTATCCCAAGTTGTTATTAAGGGGGGATGTTAGTATATTCCGACACAAAGGAAATAGTTAAGTATAACTTGGTCTAGTGTAGAGTTAGGTAAAGTGTGTTTATTTACTATGTACTTTTGTAACTTATAATCTGATGGTCACGATATGTTCTAGACATG
The DNA here is from genome assembly GCA_000404065.3 of Pinus taeda. Classification (NCBI taxonomy): domain Eukaryota; kingdom Viridiplantae; phylum Streptophyta; class Pinopsida; order Pinales; family Pinaceae; genus Pinus; species Pinus taeda. Next base: position 71,455 of record APFE031146682.1, read on the forward strand.
AAGTGATCCGACGATTCATTCTTTCCTCAGTATTACCGACACTGGATCTGTGGCTTGACACCCGATTGGTCCATGATCTCTATTTAAATAGAATGGAGGGTCATTTGTAGGGTGACTGTTCATGAGAGAAGCTTATGTAAAATTTATTTCTTTTACATTAATAAGTTGCCTGAAGTGGCTGCGTTGGCTCAGGAGGTGGACTGTTTCCCTCTTTGAGGGTTTTAACCATGTCAAGAATACTGGTGTATTGATCTGTGATCTATTTGTGAGTGGTTTCCTTTGGTGTTCTATATGAGGAACTTACCCTGCAAATTCCTACAGAATATTTAAGTATTCTCACCTTTAGTGAATTGATCACTTTATTTCTTGTTTGTACAATTATTATTCACATTAGATCCTATAGTAGTTACAATTTTGACTACTAAAAGTTACAACCAACCTCACATTTAACCTCTAGTTATTGTTGTGCACCAAAGAAATATCTTAGACATGGGAAAGGTAGTATCCATTTGTAAATTCCATGGAAGCTATTCCTCTAGAGTTTTATAACCCCTAAGTTGATATCATAGGTGATTTTATTTCATGGTAGAAAATATTCAATAAGTGGATAATGACTTCACAAATAGGGACCTATTCCATGAAATTAAAGCAACTATATATATGGATCACATTACATTAAAAAAAGTGAAGTTATTATATTGTGGAAGTCCATGTTTTAATTCCTTAATAATTCCACTATCGCCAATCTATTGGATCTTTCCAACTTTTATAGTGCAATGAATGTTGAAGAGAGCACCAAGTTTTTGATTAGTTGAGTGCCCAAGAAGTCTCTTTAATTAGATAACGAATATCCCATCCACATGTAGGACATTCATTCTTTCATTGGTTTTTTATTGAATGGTAAGATGTATTGAAAGCATTTCAGGGTGTTTGGAAGCATGGTCGTCCCAAAGGTGAACCTAGCTTATATTAATGTTATGGGATGAATTGGGGAAAGAATTGACTTATGGGGTGGGTGAGGAGTAGTTGTTAGATAAATAAAAGATGATTAGGTACACTTTGCATGCAATTTTATCATTTATAATGTCATGCAAACGTGTACTAATGGTGAATTCACCTTAGACAACATCTCGATGGAGAAACTTTCCATTCAGGGCATGAAGCTAAATTGGTGCAAGTTTTCAATCAATGAGTTGCAACAGGGCTATGAAGATGCTCATGCTATGGCCTTCTACTTTATACATGGAAACCTACTTCTATAATTTCTCATGTGGAGATGGATTCCATTGTAGGACCATGAAATGCATGTATCATTCGACATAATTATTATAACATTCTAGTATGAACCTTGGAGATAAAGATAATTTTAGGGGCTAAATTTCATAAGTGGGCTAATTCTCCTCACATTTTTTAGAAAATATTCACTAATTTCCATTCTTTTTCTAAAAACTATTGCTTAAAATTTATAGGATAAAATTATTTTACCTTGAAAATAACCAATTTTTTTATAAACTATAATATAAAATCATTATAAATTCGAATAATGTTAGAAAATTATCAGCAAACATTTTACAATTTTCATATTGGAGACTAGTATGATTCATCAAGTTTTGTACACACTAAGATACATTTCTTCCTTAAAAATTTCCTTACGTGGAGGAGTTGAAAGGAATCCCAAAATATTGTGCTCAATGATACAACATTCACCAAATGGCATGACCAAATGATTAATGCCATTGTAGATCTCATGTCAATTATACACTCATTAATTTACACTTAGGAAAGTTGTGTTTTGATATGTTGTGGGACAACACTTGGGTGCATTCTTATGGGTTTGAAAGCATGAATTTCATCATTATAACTCTACTATTTAACTAATAGAGGGAATTCTAGATAAATAAGTTTATTTTTGGTTGAGAGTAAAAAAATTATGGACAATGTAGGGGTTACATACATATTGTTAGAGTATTTTTAGTTTGTCACAATTCTTGGTACAACAAGTGGTGACAAAAACTAATATGAAAAATAAGAATTGTTGATATATTTTGTTGAAGAGGAAAATAATCGACCTCCTAGGCGCGTTTTAAGGTTCCGTTTGCATTTTTATAGAGGTGTACTCTTGTTTTACTCACTCAGATAATCAAAACAACTCAAATCATGGAAATATAATCATTCAACACATGAAACTATGAGTGGAACATGTGTTTAAACAAAGATATAATAACAATATAAAAAATAAATATGTTCTAAAGATTCATTCCACGTGGGGGCTACGTGGGGCCTGACCCAAGTTCAAAAGTGATTTAGCCAAGCAAATCCTGGTACTATTGGCCCTTTCAGCAACAGTCCGCGAAGCGCTAATTGAGGTCTCACCCAAAGTAGTATGGGAGGGTGTTGGAAGCAGGTTTCCACACCCTAGGGATGTCTTGATGAAGGTTCTGAAGGCTCGCGGTCCGAACCTGTGCGCTAGTGCTGCTTCGCACAGCAGCCTGTGTGCACCTCTGTAAGGGGCGTGAATACATTACTATCCTAATATCGATCCTTACTGCGCTATTATATTAGTGATTTGACTTAGTTTGTGTGGGCCCAATATTCTTATTACTAGTTCAACTTTCAAGTAAGTGCACGTAATCAAAACTAATATAAATGCATAAAGATAAACAGAGCCATAGATGCACAATATTCCAAATCGAACTTATATTTATTAATAATCCTTTTCAAGTTCCGTTCAATTACAGACCCAACCTCACATTGCACACTTAGCTGCAGGGATCCGTGCACTCAGCTGTGGAATCTACTAGGCCTCTACACACTTAGTTGCAGAGCCTCTTCCTACTACTATGACCCAATACACTTCAGATCCACTTCTATCCTCTAACCATGCCTTCACATCTATCTATTACTTTCTTGCCAAAAAAACTATCTTTACACTTAGAGCCTCGCTCTATTTATACAATCCCATGGTCCATGGACCATGGGTAGGCTAACACATCTTTACATTATTTTACAATTCTTAGGGTAGACAACCCTATGACTCATCCTAGACTTTCGCACTTTGTGCCCGCATTTCACGGAGTCTTTACATTACATTGAACAATGCTCGGGCTTTAAGCCCCAAAAACATGTTGTGGGGGATCCCATGCCCAACACACTGTATGCATCTATTCTCACAATGTAAGGGGACATGTTTGAAGAAAGTTCAATAGAGAAATAAAAGAGTATGGTCTAGATACCATAGAGGTATAAAATTATTTCAAGCATTTAAACTCATAATAGCATAGGTGAACATTCACGAGATTTCACTACTTTAAAAGTCTAGAAACCACAAATGACATGGCCTCTTGCAAATAACTCTCTATGAGTGAAAGAATAATTTACAGAATTTAAGTTTTTGAATAAATAAAATGCCTGCAACACTTTACATAATCTTGATCCTTAAACATAAAATGTAAAGGTGTTCGTCCCTAAGGGACTGGGATTGGACTTCTATGGACTGGTTTATATAAAATTACTTGAAGAATGAGATTGATTTTACAAATATATTAAAAAATTCATAAATGTGGATGATTAATGATTGGGTAGGAAAAAGGAAATTGCTTCAAAATAAGATAAATAACACTCATAAAGTTGTAGAAGGATGCTTAGTCGAATGGAGTCTCTCTCTCAACAATCACCCTATGATCATGATTTTCTCCCTTTATAACCTTGTCTTTATCCTTGAAACTAGTTCATGGTCAGGTTTTCCCTCTTTGTTTTAACTAAATAAATATTGAATTTTAAAAATTTGAAGCCAGGAATTCATCCTCCACAATGGTTACTACTTCATATATTCTATATTATTTTCTTTTTAATAAATCATTTTTAAAAATAATTTGGTGATAGGCCAAAAATTAGTAACTTATGTTATTTTAATTTTATGAGCCGATATTTATAATTTTATCCCTAGATACCACTCCTAACATGTTATTCATTCTTCTATCTTTCTAGCGAGCTCACGTTTTACCAAAATGGACATTAGGAACTTGAGATATGGCCTATAGAAGTTGATGACTCAATCACCATTGATCTACACAAAGTGACTCAACAATCATCAATTTAATCCACATAAATCTTGAAATTTTGATTAAAAAATCCAATTTATTCCTCCCACATGCATTATGGGGGGAATTTATAATGATTATAAAGAAATGGACTTTGTGTTTTCTTTTTTTTGGTGTATGAAGTAGAAAGAGAGACGAAACATTGCATATATCATGCATAATGTATTTTTTGGTTACCGCCTCATTTCCTACTCATTGTTCTAAGCCATTGTCTAGTCATCTCTATCCAACTAATACTTTCCAAGTGTCACCTTAGATATTCCCAACTAGTTGGCATTCTACTTAAGGAGATATGTTAAAATAACTTAGGATAAAAATGATATGAGAAATATTAATGATGCAAAGATGAGGAAGATATGCAAAAAGAAAATAGAGAAATGATATGAATAATATAAATAATGATAAATGAAGGTAATGGACATATGTGGGAGAAAATAGTGATATTTTTGGCACATGACCTTTATTTTTTATTCCAAAAAATGTTGGATGAAGCTAAGATATAGGCCTATCAAATGAGAAGATGATATATATATAATATATATATATATATATAATATAATACAAATATATATATATATATATATATATATATAATAATAAATATATTATAAATAATATATATATATATATATATATATATATATAGGCCTATCAAATGAGAAGATGATATATATATATAATGTCTTTTCATTTCTTCTCTTTTTTCGAAAAGAGAAACCATCCATTTTAGCTTTGCATGAAGAAGAGTTGCAACAATAACACTGATTAAAAGTATTTTGTTTCATAATCACTATATTTGATCTTTGACACGAAAACACATCAGCAAGAGGAAAGGGGATAAAATTAATCTAGATTCGAACTTTTAGCTTTTCAAGGCTTCTAGCTATCCTTTATAATACATAGTGCTATCAACTTTGATAATAAAATGTATACTCAAATTAGCTACATTTTTGGGGAAGGATTTCAAGAATTGTCTTAGCTACATGACTAAATTTATAGATGGGTAAGTAGTAATTAAGTAGAAATATGTAGAACCATTGAGCTGCTTTTAATCATCTATTTATGTTTGGCCTACTCAAACAATGCCATATCTTATTCTAGTTATGGATTTATAACCAATATTGTCACATTACTTTTCCTAGATTCTTGTGGAGAAACAAGAATGGGTTGAGTATTATTGAGGAGACTATAGATTCTTATCAAACACTTCCTAATGACAACATCTAATCATTCCATATTCACATTGTTGATGATCCTTAATAATGCATTTTGAATTTCCCTAAAGTTTTTATTAAGAACAAAGAAATGAAAACAACATTTTCTTCCATATGTGGGCTACAAAATCATAATTAGGATAGTTACATAGATCCCAGTATAGTGGAAACAAATGAGACAACATTATGAATCATGGAAAAATTCATACATATAACTACATGAATTTCAGGTTTAAGTGGAAGTAGTGTTGGACCTTCTACTATGCCTCAAGGTTTTGATGAATGTTTAGATGATTTGAGGAAGTAGGAGGATCTTTCAATGGAGGAGGTTGATGATTAGAAAATGAAAGAGAACATACCCAACAACACTCCTCCAAATTCTCCACTTGAGGGACCTATCCATCATTGTATAACTAAAATATATAGTAGATTACCTTGTTCACTGTCAAGCTATGATGTTATAGCTACCCAAGAGAATGTAGTGAGGTTGTTTCAATCACTAAAGCAAGATGTGGAGGAAAAAATTCAAACATGATCTCACTTAGATCATTTGGTTGTGAATGGAAAACCACTCAATTAGTTACAATTGGTGGGATAAGCTACTCATTCATCTATATTTTAGTAGTGGTCCATTGCTAACCTCCTACATGTTGTGAGGATGACTTCAAATGAGGTAAAGAAATACATTACGAGCACAAAGCATAGGTGTGAAGACTCATAGGCTTACTAATAACAATTTTAGGTATAAATTGCAAAAGTAGAAAAGGGTAAATATATTTAAATGTAGGTTTGATTTTTAAATGGATAGGCACTTAGTTGGTTTCCATTAGTGGTACAAGCTACTCATTCATCTATATTTTAGCATTGGTTCATTACCAACCTCCTATGTGTTCTAAGGATAACTTTAGATGAGGTGGAGCAATGCATTACTAGCACAAAGCATGGGAATGGAAATTCGTAGGATTCACTGCTATTGAAAATTATATGGTTATACTAGATAAAATGAGCAATTCTATGAGGAGTTACATGAGAAAGTCAATAAAAAAGAAGAAAAATAAAGCCTCATACAATTGTTGATCCTATAGAGAAATACAATAACTCAAGGAATTCAAGCTATGTATTATCTATTGGATAAACTCCATGATGTTGCATTGGCTAGTAATAAATCCTTGAGAGAATTTATGCCCACAACATAATTTTATTGTTTACCTGTCAAGAAACTCGAGTCATTTGTGGATTAGAATCACATGTCCTTGTGTAGATTCAACCTACAAAATTGGATGGTGATAAGACCTAGGTGCAAATTTTTATAACTAGTATCATTTTCTATAAGTGGTGCACATATATAAAAAATGTAGAATTTCATGGAAAATTCTTGTAAGTTGTCCCTGAATTGGCCTCTTTATTTGAAGGGAAAGAGGGGAAAGGGGCTAACTCAAGCATGAACCAATGATCGTGGTTCAAGCTTGTCGTCCTCTTAATTTTTGAGAAAGCTATGGAAATATATATGGATGAGAATGCACCAAAACAAAGCATCAATACTAGTACAAATGATGCACTAAGGCATAGCCTAAATGTGGCATAAGTCTTATATAATTGACTATAAGTTAAGGGGTATAATTAATGAGCCAACTTAGGTAATGAATTGATGTAGTTAACCTTATCCTTTTATAACCTAACTGACATGGCCAACTTTAGCTACTAGAATTATATAGAATCCATTTGAGGTTAGGATATTAAGATTGATAATTAGTTGATGCTATATTATTGATGAAATTTCAGTCTACATGTTATGTTGTTGTGGAACTCTATTATAAGATTGGTAAAAGGAATGATTGAAGAATTATTTAGGCCCATTTATAACTTTTCATAATGTATATCTTTTTAATGTTGAGTGGAGTTACAATATTTCCTTATTTGGCTTTGAATCTAGGATATTTCATATTCAATTTATGATAATGGTTTTCTTTCCCAATTTTAATGCATAATGTTACATTATGAATGTATCTAATGAATGTATGCTAGTATAACTATGTATGTGGAGTTGTCGAAGTGTTGTTGTATCTCCTTCTATCTTTAATGCTCTTAAATGTGATTTATGCTAGATCTTATTCCTTTTTGGAAGATTGAAAATGCCAATTTTTCTAAACTTCAATGGAGCCTTTGTTGGTATTCCATAAGAAACCTCGTGTCCATTTAACATCAGTAGTGAGAAAGTTTGGATACACTAGAGAATATGACCAAGATCAACAATTATGCATGCAACATGGTGTATATGAAGAGGTTTCACCTTGAAATGACTTCAATATTTAAAGTATGAAAAATATATCATATATTTAACCAATGAGTTTGTTAGTGCATTGAAATGGTCCCTAAGAAGGATTATGAACTTATGACCTTATTTATGTACTTATGAATACTCTTTGGAGTTGGGGTAAGATGATGGATTATCTTGGGTGAATATATGAGTTTTAGTTTCACTTTTAGGTAATCTATCCACACAAAAATGGCCTATGAAAATATTTGATGAAGGTTTTCCTTAATGAATGAAGTAAACCCTCTATTTAGGTTTGCAAAATTGATTGAGGATTTAAATATTGATTACTTTTTTAAAATAAAAATGAACTATCTATGTCAAAAATATCTTTATTGAGGTCTATACCATGATTGAGGGCTTAAAAATCAATATTTTCCCCTCATTTTTTAATATTTTCATTGATCTAGGTCTTGAAAGTCAATAATCCTCCCCCATTGTTTTCGGATTTCATGGATATACAACTTCAAGGAGGTTAAAGGAAAAAAACTTGGTGCTTGTGGATTTCTCATTTAATCATCTATCAGATTCCACATAATTTCCGATTTTATATTTCATACTATAAATCACAGGGGATTCACTCAATGAGCCTCCGACATATCACGTGTGCTCGTGGCATACTAAATGATATCCTTAATTTTCATACATATTGGAAAATACCTCTACAAATCACATTGTTTAAGCCCCAAACAAAAAAAACCCAATACACCTTCCCAATTTAAAAAACCCCTACGTTCACTAGATATTGTAGGTATCCATTATTTCATTAACATTTTTTATACCCCTTTATATTTTTTCATTAACTTTGAGCTCCATCTTTTATACCTACTGTTGTAGCATCCATCGTCATTTGAATTTCATTTTTAATATTATCACAAAAAAGAAAATTCAAATATTATGATTTAAAAATAAAAAGAGAATTTGAAAGTTTGAAGCAGTGATTTAATTTATACTATTGGCAGCATTCAAATACAATATAAGGTGGGCCCGACCCATCTGCTAAAGCTCAAGTGGTATTATGAAATATAAACAAACGATGGCTTAAGAGGCGAGAAAAGCGCTCTACGGGGGGACAACGAGCACGAGTTATAACTCAGGCTCAACCCCTGCAGTTGAGAATGACGTTGATGGTGTTGGCTAAGATCTACGACTTGTGATTGCTGTGGGGGTTCAAGCTTGATGAACCTCCCGTACACTCCCTACCCTCGCAGCTGGCCACCCACATCGTTTCACTCCACCTCATCTCCTCCACGTCATTCGCCTCTCCCATTTATTATTGTCCACCTCACCCACCGTACCCCGTCACCTTGTCTGCCACTCCATTAATTAGTTACATTAATTACATGGTTTCCCTCCATTTTTCTTACCATATATATAAAATAAAATTAAAACCCCGTTGCATTAGTATTTTGTTTTTAGTACTGAGAAACCTCACCTCTAGTTCAGCATTATGTGTCAGCAACCGTCCCAGAAACTATCATCAACAACTGTCACCAGCAACTATCATCTATAGACACCATGGCCAAACAAGTAAGTTCTTCTATAGTCATCCATACCCCATTAATGGATGTCGAATGTGATATTTCTGATACCCTCTACACAATTAAGCACCTTTGACTATATCAAGAAGTCATTTTGAACCATAAAGAGTCCCCTATATTCATGGCAATGGTTAGGTCAGGTGTTTTAGTAGCTTTTGTCCTGAAGACTCATTTGTTCCATGAATTCATTCAATGGTTAGCCTCAACAATGTACCCCAAGAAGTATTTTGTAATGAATCAGTCAAGGGAAAGTGTTTTCCAAGTAACCTCTCAATTAATTCACAAAGCTTTAAATTACCCTATATCTAGAACTTACACCACCTTCACTGAAGAATATTTGGTTTCATATTATGATAACCTATCCCCCAGGAGTTTTCTCAGGTTACCTCTTTCTTGGCTCCTAAATCTGGTCAATTCTCTCTAGAGAGGAACCTGTTCTCTTTAGACATTTTTGAAGTTGATATAAGAACTATCTTGCAAGTAATTTCCAAGATTCTAGGAAAAGAAGACTCCAAGCATGTTGATAAAGTAGTCTTAGGATTTTTCTCTTTAATGATGAAGCAAGAGGTAGTGCTAGATATTCCAACATTCTGGGTGATTACTATCAATACCCAATTCATGACTTTGCCTCTTACTAGGTCCTTTAAATTTCCTTCAGTTATTACTAATTTATTTCTATACCAAAGTGCTAAACATTTTATAGGTTTGGGAATAAATGTTGTTGACATAAATAAAAAGAAGCAATCAATGGTATTCTTGACAGACTTGATAAGGTGTGATCCAAGAGATGGTAGCTTATTTGAGTTCACTTCTTTATTCCTTCCAGTGGCTTATAAGATCTTGAATGGAACCTTGCCCCCAACATTTCTTCCTCAAGCTCAAGAATTTCTTCAATTGAGTAAAGATGTGAGATGTGGAGACTGGTTCATCTTTGAAGAACATGCAGAGATCAGGTTTTATGGAGCCTCTGCCAAACCATACATGTTACCAAAATGTGTCCCAATGAGGATTTTTTCTCTTGAATTTATCAGACAAAGCTTGAATGTAGATCAGGTCCATTTTGTTCCTATGAAGAAAGGCTATTTCTTTAAATTAACCAAAGCAGTAGAGCCCTTCATTGTGAACACCAGATAGGCTGCCCATGAGGTCAAGAGATTATTGAATGACATGTGTCTTTTATAGGTGGTTGAGTGGGCTTATGACCCTCATCAAATTATTTCCAAGAGAAGGATAGAGAATGGATATTCAGCCTTTGTGCATGAAAGTAGACCAGAAACAGAGAAATTGGCAAATGGAGGTTTGCAAAACACTCAAGGGATAGAGATTGAAACCCCTAGCATTACAGAAAAAGGTGTTAATAGGGCTAGGGAGGAAGTTATTGATTTGGATGAGGAAGAATCTGAAGCAACAAAAATGACTAAGCTTCAGGATGCAATGTCTCCAGCACAACCTTGTTTAGTAATTCAATTAGGAGAAATAGAGGGTGCCCTAGCTTCCCCATCTTCTAGAGAACCTATTCATGATCAGGTTCATTTAATTCAAAGTATGTTTGCTCAAATAGCTAAGAGAAACCAGAAAGTGAAGTTAAATATGGAGGCTCAAGCTGAGTCTCAAGTTGTTCCTGAACAAACTAGATTGTTATATGCTATGGATTTGGAGAAACGTCAACTTAAAATTGCTTTCTCTCATCCTACTGAAATATCAATTGGATCCACCAATAATTTCAAGACTATAAATTTGACTGTTGATGCTCACAAGCTTCCAATGCTTGACAAGATCAATTTTCACATAGACACTAGGCAATTGATCGTAAATGATTTACATAAAACAAATGCAGTAGTTGTTGAGGCAGAGAAAATGCTAAATAAGGTAATTCAGCAATTGAAGTTGGAAAAAGCCAACTCCAGAGCTTTGAATGCTCAGGTGGATGAACTAAAGAAAATCATCATAAAAATAGGTGTCAATCCTAATGATCAACCTGCCATTCAGAAAGTGTTGCAATCTGCTAAGTTAGAGATTGGGGTTTTGAAGAAGAAATTAAATCTACCTAGAGGTGAGCATCCCATTGTTGTAGGGATAGCTAAAGTAGAAGATGAAAAGGAAAAGCTCCTACAAGATGTGTTGCAAAAAATTGAAGAGGTTTCTTTACTTAAAGAATCTTTGGATAAGCTGCAACAATAGGTAGACACTCATGTCTGTACAGTAGTAATGCCAGCCAACACAAATGATCTAGCAACACAGTTTTTACTGTTGGGAACAAAGCTTAAAATGGTTGAGTATGATGTAAAGAAAGCATAAAGAGAATTGGAAACAGCTTGTAAGCTATTGAATTTGAGTGAAGAAGAAGCAAGAATGGAGAAATAAAATGAAAAAAAGTACAGGGAAGATTTTCTAAGGGTTGAAGTTGAAATTAAAAGGATGAAGGAAAAAATGAAGGGCAATATGTTCTTAATTCAAGCCAAGGAAATCCTATGGGAGCATGACATGACAAACAGAACATTATGTGCAATAAATTTTAACAAGATGATTTTCAGAAATATTTACAGAAATACTACTAAGAAGAAGATAAATGAGATGAAGGAAGTAGTTTCCAAGTTTAACATCTTGTTTAATAAAAGAGTTAGAGCTGGACTTCCCTCTTGTCGGGATATACAAGGAAACATGTTGCCATGGAAGACATATGAGACTTTGCTAGTTGAGGCAAAGATTGATAACACTCATGAAAAGACAACAGTATTAAAGGGAACCACCATTGTGAACTACCTTAAAAAATATTTTAAGCTTCTATGGATGGTGAACACTCTGTTTATAGATAAGCCTACTTATAGTAGGATTACAGCTTGTAGAATAATGTTGAACCTCAGAATTACCCTCACCTTGACAACTTTTCTCACTTCTTTCCCTTGATTTTCCATAAGAATACAGATCCCCATCACTGATAAATTATAGATTTTGTATTAAGGAGGACATTCAATGATTGACATGTTATACTTTTATGTTTTTACTATTTGAATAAGTTTTTGCAAATTAGCTACAGAACACAGTCTATTCTGCAGCTAACTGTATGTTCCGTAGCTACTTCCATGGTTTGGCAGGTTACAGGTGTCAAATGAAGAAACCGGCCACATGGGCATCTCTAGAATCGTCTTGACATGGATCCTATCCTAGTCACCCAGCCCAGATCGATAAAAAAGCCAGCTCAAGATGACACTCAAAGGTGGAGTCAAACATATGAAACTTGGAAGCAATAGGACTCTTTGTCTACCCTTTCATGGTTAATTAATAAATCCAACAGTTTTGTTGAAGCATTAACTCAGATCAACCACCTGTGTTAATGGTTCTGTGCAACCATCTTGCTTGAATTCAAGTCACCTGTAGCTGATTAAACATTTACACAATCCGGTTGTGATACATGTAGACCACCCGTAGCTAATTTTCCTCAAACTCTAGTTATGAATATTTTCTTTTAAATACCATTTGTACAGAACCGGAAGGGGTTCAAAGTTTTATTTCATCATTTTCTTTTAGCAGTGTTTGTAACTTAGGTTGATTTCTTGTAGTTTGATTTCTCTTAGTTCTGATTAGTAGCATAATGTTAGGATTCAATTGTGCAGTCTTGTTTCTCCAATCCATTTCATAAAGGAAATTACTTTGTTTCTAAATAGAGTAAGATTTAAAGTAATGAGGATGCATTGTTGATTAGTTTACTCACTGTTTTTGTTATTTATTTCCTAGTTCAGGTTGTCAATGCACTGTATTAGTGAATGCTTTTTATCACCATTTCAAGATGATATCCATCCTAAACTAAATGGTTAAACATTCACTTTACATAAGGGTTGAAACCAATTAGTTACCTTCTACATGTTTTTATTTAGTTTTTTCTAGATCATGAAGTATAGAAGTTGCTTGTATTTCATCTCAAGAAGGTTATCTTTCAAAATTGAAGGTTAGAGTAACTAGAAGTACTTCAGTGAATTTCATTCCCTGTATTTATTTCAACATGACTTACAACTTTACCTTTTGATTTTAAGAATTAGATTCATGAATTAGGATTAAATGACAAGATAGGACAGATGCTCTGTTTTTTCTCCTTTATCTTAGATTTTGACTAATTTTAAGCTCTTGGTTCACCTTTAGAAAGCTTAGATTCAGTTTCTCATAGTTCAGATTCTACAACATTAGGAATCAAAGAACAGAAACCCCCAAAAACAATATAAAATACAAAAAAACTAAGTAAGAAGGGTTAACTAAGAACATACAGTTCACTACACTTCATCAGCTTACGAACCTCGGTTGATAATTTATGCAAGCAATTTAGGACACTAAATTGACTAAATATTTTGGTGCCATTTCTGGGGAAGTGTAATTAGATAACCTTATCTCTTACATTCAAAAAAAAAGAAAATGGCATGCATAGAGAAAGAGACTCTAGGGGTAGATTTATAGCTAGAGGCATGAGTTCAATTCCTACAACACCACCTACTCCACCAAGAACAAGAAGAGATACACATCCATCTCAATCTCATACTCTTATCCATAGGACTCCTAAAATTCCAAGGTCAGAGATCCCCTCAAAAAAATATCCTACTTCATCTACCGAGGCAGTCCTACAGGAGAAAAATCTTGGATCTCCAACAGCAGGAGTAGCCTTTTTCACCTCCACAGGGGAGAAAATTTTAGTTGAAGAATTAGGAATACCTAGTGAAGAAGAAGAAGTAGAACCTCTCTCCCATATTCCATTAATAGAAGAACCAGAGGAAGAGAAAGTAACCTTGCAGGTTGAACCTTATACTGACTCTGAAGAAAATATAATGGTAGAAGAAGGAGAGGATGGAGAATTCACACTGTTTGGAGGAGGGGGTAGAGGAAGAGATAGAGGAAATAATCGAGGAGGTAGAGGAAATAATGGAGGAGGTAGAGGAAATAGGGAAATAAATAATTCTTTTGATTCCCTATAGTGGATGAAGAAACAAATGCCACAATGAAAAATATCTCACCTTCTGTCCTCCCAAATTTCCATGGGTTAAAAAGTGAGGATCCTGAAACATTTTTATCTGAGTTTGAAGTCTTGTGTAGAACCTATTATTACTTAGAAGACAATCAAAAACTTAAGTTCTTTCCTTCGACAATGAAAGGAGCTTCTTTGAATTGGTTCATGGGGTTAGTCACTCAATCCATTAGAACATGGAATGACATGAAGAAAGCGTTTCTAGATAGGTATTTGGATTATTGCATGCCTACCAATCACAAGGATGAAGTGTTAAAAATGATACAAAGGGAGGATGAAAATTTGGAGGATTTAATTAAAAGATTCAACTATAACTTGAAAAGAGCAAAGATGGACAATTTAGATGAAGATAACTTAAAAGCTCTTTTATTAAAAGCCATTAGAGATGAGTGGATAGATATCCTTAACATGATGGGGAAGGGAGATATCTCTCAACTCCCATTAAGTGTCACAGGAGAATTATGTGTTCATCTCTCAAGAGGGAAATCCAAAACTAGGAAAGGTCCGAGAGAACCTTCTCTTGTTAGAGTGAATAAGTCTGCAATTGGATCAGTGAGTAGGGCAAAAATTGGCAATATGCTTGATGAATTCAAAACATTATATTCTAGGGAGCCTTAGTGAGCAAATAGACACCCTTAAGTTGCAAAACAAGCAGAAAACTGAGGCTTATTCTTTAGCTATTTTCTGTCCCAAATGTATAAAAAAACACGCTTTAAGAGAATGTCCTTTGGATGCAAAAATTATAGACACTTGTATGATTTTCTTAGAAAGCCATGAGACTGAGGGTTTTCCTTCAATTCCAGGCCTTAAGGTTGTTTTTCAAGAAGAAACAGTTCCAAATTCAGCATAACCTCTTTGCTTTGTATCTAGAAGACCTTGCCAGGGGCCACAAAATCAGGTATTTAACAATCAAATATATCTTCAGCCCCCACCAAATTGGAATTCTTGTTAGCAACCTTGGCCTCGACCCCAATCTCAATCTCAACCTTGGGCTCAAGGAGTACAAAATCCTTATGGGAGATTTTCTCAATATTATCAATATCCTCCATCATATCAGAATTATCCTTCCCCACACATTCCACAAAAAAATCAGCAACCACAATTTCAAAATCAGAACCCTCAACTTTCACTACCATTTCCACAACAAAACCAAAATCCTCAACTCTTACTACCATTTCAGCAGAGACCAAATCAGCTACTTTCCCAACCATTACCAAACCCTAACAATAAAAATCCTCAGAATACTTACATAGTAGAAGGACAACGATTCCCAACTTATATGATCACTCCTCTGGATCTCAATGATGTTCAACTAATATCTGGTAGGATATTAGGAAAGGAAAGGCCTTCTGTACTTATTCAAGAACAAGACAATTTGGGGAAGATTCTCTAGAGCCCAATAAAAGCTTTGAAGGAACATCTCCCCAAAACCAAAATACTGAAAATAAAAAATAGAAAGAACCAGTGAACTCAACTCCCATCATTGACCAACCAGTATCTACTTCTGCACCTCCTTTTCTTGAAAGCTTACAAGTTGATAGAGGAGTAGAAAAGCCAATTATGTTGTCTAATTATGATTTTCTAGATGAATTGAAAAATGTTTGTATCAAAATCCCTTTTTTATAAGCCATTAAGGAGATTCCAATCCTAGCTAAAACAATAAAGGAGTTGAGCATAAAGAAACTAGGAAGAAAAGCAAAAGAAACAAAAAGAATTCACCTGGTAGGAAAAATGGCACATATAATGATGGGAAAAATTGCCATACAAAAATATGTAGATCCAGGAAGTCCAATTATGAAAACACATATCAATGGAGTTGAAATTCCAAGTACATTGATTGATTTAGGAGCAGCAATAAACATCATGAGCAAACAAACCATGGAACATCTCAAGCTTCCTAATCTTCTTTACACACCTACATTACTGCAATTAGCAGACAAATCTGTAATCAAACCAAATGGAGTGTTAGAATATATTTCAGTATCCTTAGATTCTTGGGAATATCCTATTGATTTTATGATCTTAACCCCCAAAAACAATCTAGGAGGACATCCACTCATATTAGGAAGACCTTGGCTGGCCACAGCTGATGCTTTCATTAGTTGTAGATCTAGTGACATGTATATTTCTGATGGGAATTCAACAAAGAAATTCACTCTATATCCTCTAGTAAGAACAATCACAGAAATAGATGACAAAGAATGGATTGATGATGAAAATAACATTCAGCCTCTCTTTACTATTTCAGAAATTAGTAAAAATACTGGTTGAGTTTTGTTTGAAAAGAATAGGAGATACTTGGGAAAACTTCTTGATAAGAAACTATTTCCAAGAGGCAGTAGAATCACCAGAAGAGGGTAATGTCAGAAAGAGTAGAAGGAAAAATACTAGTATGACCATTCAAGGCAAACTTGAGTCCTCCACATAGAAAAATGATGAAGAGCTAGTCTCTGAAAAATTGAAAGAGATTGGGGAGCAGATCAAGCAAAAAGGGAAGATAAAAAAGAAAGCTGGTGGAATTACTAGAAACAAACCTAAATCTTCATTACAACAAGATGATGAAAAGATAATTTATGAAAAATTGACAGAGATTAGGAAACAAATCAAGAGAAAGGAAAATATAGGAAAGGAGGAAAATGGTACAACTTCATAAGCCCCCTACAACTTAGAAGGAGCTCTAGACTTTGAGGTATGGTAAAGAAGGTATCATCAAAGGGAACATAGTTCATAAATCTAGAATTCCATTTACACACAGTCCTCAAAACTCTCATAAACAGTATTTTGAAGGCAGCCCCAGTAGAGGATCTCTAGGCATAGACCCAGTGCAGAAACAAATATATGATTACATAGAATCACTGGAGAAGAAAAGTGCCTCAATGGATCCAGAATCCTCAGCCAATCCAGAACAACCTGTCAATCCACAAGAACCTTTAACTGAATCTCTCAAATAGGAAATCTATGAGTTAGAGATATTGAACAGGCATATCAAGATAGAAAATGAAACCTTGAAGGAACAAAGCAAATTGTATAAAGCCATTCATGATAATACAATACTACACCTAGGGCTATGGTACAAGAAGAATATGAAGTTGAAGAGGAAGAATAGAAACTTGAACAGAACAATCATCAACCTTAAATACAGACTTCTCATGAAGAAACCCAGGATGGAAGTCACTTCAAAGAGGAGCAAGAGAAGAAAATTATATGTACTAGTAGAGGTGTTTGAGCAGATGCAATAGGAAAGAAGAGTTTACGTTTTTGGAAAAATTGCATGGGGACATGCAATGATTTTGCAATGGGGGTATGTTGAACCTTAGGATTACCCTCTCCTTGACAACGTTTCTCACTTCTTTCCCTTGCTTTTCCATAAGAATACAAATACCCATCATCGATAAATGATATATTTTGTCTTAACAAGGACATTAAATGATTGACATGTTATAATTTTATGTTTTTTCTATTTGAATAAGTTTTTGCAAATTAACTACAGAACGCAACCTATTCTGCAACTAAATTTTTGTTCCATAGCTACTTCTGTGGTTTGGTAGATTACAGGTGTCAAACGAAGAAACCGGCCACATGGGCATCTCTGGAATCATCTCGACATGGATCCTATCCTAGTCACCCAACCCATATCGATAAAAAAGCCAGCTCAATACCACAGTCAAAGGTGGAGTCAAACATATGAAACTCGAAAGCAATAGGACTCTTTGTCTACCCATTCGTGGTTAATTATTAAATCCAACAGTTCTGTTGAAGCATTAACTCAGATCAACCACCTGTGTTAATGGTTCTGTGCAACCATCTAGCTCGAATTCAAGTCACCTGTAGTTGATCAAACATTTACGCAGTCTAGTCGTGATACGTGTAGACCATCTATAGATAATTTTCCTCAAAATACAATTATGTATATTTTTTTTAAATACCAGTTGTACAGAACCAGAAGGGGTTCGAAGTTTTTGATGTATTAAGCTCAAACTTGCAGCTCTGTAATTTTGGACATTTTGTTCCTATTTATAATATAAATTCACGTGTTGACCAATGATCATTTGAAGGAGCATTTTGAATTAAGTTAGTAGCTCAACCCAGTCAGTTGCAGAGGGCCCCTGCCCTGAAGGAGGTTTTATTTTCTTTTGTTTTTCTGTTCAGTTTTAATTTCATCATTTGCTTTTAGTAGTGTTTGTAACTTAGGTTGATTTCTTGTAGTTTGATTTCTCTTAGTTCTTATCAGTAGCATAATGTTAGAGTTCAATTGTGCAGTCTTGTTTCTCCAATCCATTTCATAAAGGAGACGACTTTGTGACATAGTAAGATTGAAAGTAATGAGGATGCATTTTTGATTAGTTTACTCATTGTTTTTGTGATTTATTTCCTAGTTCAAGTTGTCAATGCACTATATTAGTGAATGTTTTTTATCACCATTTCGAGCTGATATCCATCCTAAACTAAATGGTTAAACATTCACTTTACATAAGGGTTGAAACCAATTAGTTACCTTTTGCATGTTTTTATTTAGTTTTTTCTAGATCATGAAGTATAGAAGTTGCTTGTATTCCATCTCAAGAAGGTTATCCTTCAAAACTGAATGTTAGAGTAACTAGAAGTACTTCAGTTAATTTCATTCCCTGTATTTATTTCAACATGACTTACAACTTTACCTTTTGATTTTAAGAATTAGATTCATGAATTAGGATTAAATGACAAGATAGGACAGATTCTCTATTTTTTCTTCTTTATCTTAGATTTTGACTAATTTTAAGCTCTTGGTTCACCTTTAGGAAGCTTAGATTCAGTTTCTCATAGTTCAGATTCTACAACATTAGGAATCAAAGAACAGAAACCCCCAAAAACAATATAAAATACAAAACAACTAAGTAAGAAGGGTTAACTAAGAACATACAGTTCACTACCCTTCATCAGCTTACAAACCTCGGTTGATAATTTATGCAAGAAATTTAGGACACTAAATTGATTGAACAAATAGCACTCGACAGATTGGGGGAAGCACCAAAGTCAAATGTACCATTATGGAGAAAATGCAAAGAATGGATGATAGAGAAGACCAAAGATACACCAACATGACCATCTACTCAAGCCACAGATTCAAACAACGAACAACAATCACCAAGCATACTTTAATTTCTGTTACTTCATGTTATCTTATTTTTTGAGAAAAATGAGGTGTATTTTACCCTCTAATGTAATATTCGGTAATGATTTTTTCTTTGGATAGTTAGAAAGTAGTTAAGCAGATGGATAGTTTTGGTAGTTACCAACTGTCTCATGATGTATAAAAAGAGGGAAAATGTTATGAAACCAGCTCACAAAAAGATAGAAAAGATAGATGAACGCCTTAGAAATAAGCCTCTTCGAGGGGGCAACCTCCTTTACATTACACAAATGAACAATTTTTGGATGATACAAATAACGAGACCTCCTTTCTATATATAGGAGTCTAAGGGGTCATAATATAATCAAAGCCAACATAACAATAATAATGTAAGGGCACAATAATAACAATAGTGGGCTTCTATGGGGCACAATAATAACAATATGGGGACTACATGGGAACAACAATATAATAAGGGGGTTGTACTAATAACAATAAGGGGTTACATTAGTAGTATAGGGACCTAACATTCCCCTCTCCTTAAAAAAGTGTTGTCCTCAATGCTTGAGTAGTTCTTGATGCTTCTGTATAAATTCTTTTCCTCCCATGTGGAATCTTCAATGGGTAAGTTCTTCCACTTGATGAGATACTCTGAAATTGATCTATTTCATAGCTTTCAATTTCTTGGTTCTGTAACTGCTTCAAGTTCCAATATTATTTTTCCTTCCTTATTAAGTTCTCACAATACTGTTTGAATTGGGATCTTCTACAACTTTTGAATGAGTTCCCACTCCTTTGGGCATATGGATATTTCTAGGGCCTGATGTTTGGAGGAACCTTCGTGGAATCAAATGAATAGCATGATCATGATCATGAATAGGTGGGAGGCCTTTAGGAGTCTCAAATACCTTGGAATGATTGTCTAAAATGTTTTGGAGATCTAGAGAAATACATGATTTCGATGTGGGATCCTAGTGAACATAATTGTGCAATTACACCCCGTTGTTCTTTATTTATAAGCTTTGTCATGTTGTTAGAGTTGATTATCTTTCTAGGTTTTCCTTCGATACCCCTCAATTCAAATTCCTTTCCTTCCCAAAAAAATTTCAAGAAAAGTTCTTGAAAATTAAAAGCTATCATACCCAAAGATTGTAGCCATTTGACTCCTAGTAAAACATTAGCACCACCCATTGGAACGGAAAGCATTAGGCTATTCAATACATATTCTCCCATGGATAGCTTCATATTATGGCACTTTCCAGAGAAATTTATGGTTCCTCCACTTGCAACCATCACTTGACACTCTGGTGCTGGATATAGGAAGCAATTCAATTCCTTGGCTATCTTACAATCAATAAAATTATGGGTACTTCCCGAATCAATCAACACCCTTACCTTTTTCTTCTTGATATGTCCTTCTATCTTGATAGTTTGAGTGGTAATTTCTTCCAATGCATTTTTTTTTTCTCGGTAAAAGCTAGCTAGTCTATTGTATTATATTTACAGGTAAACTTTACATACAGTGAGACAGGTTGTCCAGGGCCAGCAGTGGCACCTTGGATAGCTTAACTTGATGCAAAAAGCTCCCTTGCAGGGGTAGCACCTACAGGACATTCCAACATTCCTCCAAAACTTGCTGAGGCAAAAGACCAAAAAGATATGACTACACCAGAGCATAGAACAGTGCTGAGCTAAACATGAACGGGACGGCCCACACAGGGGCTTCCATCAAAAACTGACTGTGAATCTTGTCCATCAAAGAAATTACTGTGGACCTTGTCCAAACGCGAGACCGACATAAACAAGACAATATTAAAAACTGAAAATAAACAAACACAGTGACGAGAAAAACCCAGATACCCGCAGAGACCTTTAGCTTAGACCAGAGCCGAGAGAGAAAGGCATGTGCTGGTGCGTGCATCGGAGGTTCAATCTTCGGGCTCTTCTTCCACGATATATCTCCAACCTTGGCCCTCATGGACTCCTTCCCAAATGGCCCATGGATCCTTTGCGGTGGCCTGAGGATCCGGCTCCGGGGGATGAGAAGGGGCTTGCAGGATCTCTTTCCCAGAGGTGCCCGCCTCAATTGGTGGCTACAACATAGGACTCTCCTCACCAATGCCCTCTGGAGGTGGCTCCGCCGAACCTGGTAGCTTTCCACCATCATTGCCCTCAGGAATTTTAGTGAAAAGAACTGAAATATGAGCATTGATACCTGCCTTATCCTTTGAGCTGCCCAGGGTGAACATGACTGAGCCGAATGCTGGAAGCATTGGCTCTCCTTCACTTGAGCTGCCAACCTCCATGAACTGCCCGGCTTGAATTGGTGTGGATTTTTCCCTCCTGTAGCAGTAGCAGCAGCAGCAGTGATGGTGCTCATCTGTTGCAGGGGGGTGAGAGGATGAACCTCGCCCAGGTCCCCTTTTGCTCGGTTGCCGTTCTCGCAGCTTTGCCATGGACTCCCCGTTGCCTCCCTCGTGTACCTGAAGTGAATTGTAATAACAAACACAGTGCGGACCTTGCCACAAACCACACACAGGCATAATAACCACCGAGCAAACTTTGCCTGAGGGAGAAATTTCCCTTCTTGCATCCAATTTACTTCGATTGCCCTTAAATTGCTGCTCCCACCTGAGGAAATTACGTGAGTTGCAGCGACGGAATGCCAAGACTGCGAATTGAGGTGGTAAAACATCCACCCATCTAGAATTCCTCTGCGCCTGCACCGCCCCAACTTCACCATACCAATGAGCTTGCATCGATTCACCTTCCCCTTGAAAGCTTGCATCCTTCCCTCGATGAGAGCGAGCATTAATTGCGTCCTGCATCCCCATCGTTTCACCCTGCTCGGCATTGAATGCCCAGAGCTCAGGCAACTGAACAATATCCTTTGGCGGTGATATCCCATTAAACTGTATTGTTAGCATGGGGCGGCACATGCTGGGCATGTGGCTTGACCCCCTCTGACGTGCCAGCACCCGCATCCGGGGATTCAGCGTCGCTTTGGAGGAGACTCTCACAGTCCTGAGTCTGTTGATTGCTTGGGATGATGTCCAAGTTTCCCGATAGGAAGGTTTGGTTACTTTCTACCCCGATATTGGCTAGGAGATCAGCAATCTTATTACCTTCTCTTCTTGTGTGGTGAAAGGAGAGGGCTCTGTGATTGCGCAACTCATGAGCAATGTTGTTTAGCCTTGCTTCTAGTCTCCAACTGTCAGCAACTTTTCTGGCTTGAGAGCCATTCTGAATGCGCGTGGCCATGTTGATGAGGATCTGGGAATCGCCCTCCACTATCAACGGTTGAAGATTGAGTCGCCTAGCTACTAGGAGCCCTTGCCAGAGTCCCTCCGACTCCGCGGAGTTATTAGTGTCACATCTGATATTGCCAAAGTAGATCTGCAGGGGGGTTCCATTGTGATTTTGAATAATACCTCCAAATCCTGCTAGCCCAGGGTTGCCTTTAGAGGCTCCATCAAAGTTGAGTTTGTATGAGTTGATGGGTGGGGCAATCCAGCTACTGACTTCCTTGATATTGCAATTCGTTGTCTGATGCATGGCATACTCTTGTGGCAGCTGCAGCTTCCTATTGTCGAGGATGTTTTTCTCATTGTCTGTGGTAGGGAGGTCCTCTTTTGTCCATGATCGAAGAAGCATAGTTTCTCTGAGATTGCCATGCAGTCTACTCCAGATTTCCTCAATAGGTGAGCTCTGGTTTTTGAATATGCGCCTATTCCTTTCCTTCCAAATGTTCCATAATACTGTGCCTGGGATAATGTTCCACAGGTAGTTGAGAATCTCACAATCATAGGGGCCTTTCGGCCACTGTCGGATGGTATCAATGATTTCGCCAGTTCCTTTGCATCTTTTTTGACATCTGAAGCCAACCTTCTCCCATAGCTGATTTGCAATTGAGTATGTATCTAGAAGATGCTGCAAGGTTTCCTCATTTTGAAAGCAGTTGTGGCATATCGAAGGACCTTGGAAATTGCTTCTCCTCAGCTTATCCCTGGTGAGAATCTTTTTGTGCCCAACCATCTAGAGGAAGTGGGAGATTTTGGGCCAAGCTTTGAAGCCCCAAATTCTCCCCCAGAGAGGATCCGGCCTGGTGGGGAAGTCGCCTATAAGATTATAGGCTTCGGAAGTGGAATAAGATCCTCTAGGTAGATAGCCCCATCTGAGTATGTCATCGTTGTTCTCATACTGGATGCTTCTCTTCTTTAACTCGTTCTCAAGTGCTGCTACTTCCTGAGTGCTTGTGATACTGGTTATCTGATTACTTGGTCGCCATTTCCTGAATTCATTTTCTGTTTCCTGTTCCCAGAATCGATGGACAGTTTCCTTCTGCTGCTCCTGTCTGTTCAGAATGATCATTGAAGGAAGATCACTCGAGAGTTTGGGCAATTGGTTCCAAGTGTCAGTCCAAAATCTAGCACTGTGACCATTCCTAATTTCCCAAAAGCTGTGCTTCTGAATGCGCTGATGATGCTGCTTGGCGGCATTCCAAATAAGTGACCCTTTGTTTGTGGGCGTGAATCTTATGAGCTCTGCTTGGGGCATGTTGTTGGTATATTTGGCTGTCCATATTTTAGCCCATAGCTTATCTGGATTAGTCACCCATTGCCACCATATTTTGGCGTTCATGATGGTGTTGTTGTACTCTGGATCTCTAAGTCCTATGCTGCCTTTGATTTTGGGCCTGCAGACAGTATCCCATTTCACAAGTGCCCATTTGCGGTTAGTGGCTGAGCTTCCCCACAAAAAGTCACACTGCAAGTTTCTCAACCATTTTAATACCCACTTTGGTGCAGCAAGGATAGAAAAAAGATAGAGAGGCATGGCTTGGAGGATGGACTTAATAAGCACAACCCAACTAGCTAGATTGAGGGAGCGGTGAGTCCATAGATTGAGTTTTGAATCGAGCTTCTCAAGAAGAGTGCGCCAAGCAGGCTGCTTTAAGGCCGAGGCAGTGAGGGGAGCTCCAAGGTACGTGGATGGGAGAGAGGCGGTGTGGAAGCCTAGGATATGGGAAACGGCAGATTTAACCGATGGAGGGGTGTGGAAGAAGAAGATTTATGACTTGGAGCAATTGACCTGGGTGCCAGATGCTTCAAAGAAGTCGTTGAGCAGGGATTTCAAACAAGAGGCTTCCTGAACCGAGGGATAACCATAGAGCATGGTGTCATCAACAAATTGCTGATGAGAGGAGGCCGGGGAATTGTGGATAGAGATTCCTCTGAGCTGATTAGAATGGAGGGCCTGCTTGATGTGTCTGCCAAGTCCTTCAGCCATTATCACAAATAGGAAAGGGGAGAGGGGGTCCCCTTGTCTTATGCCTCTGGAGGGTTTAAAAGGGCGGGAGGGAAAACCATTGACAAGGATGGAGAAATGAGTGGAGGTGATAAGGCTCATGATCCAGCGAACCCAAGTGGAGCAAAAGCCAAAAGCTTTCAACATATGTTGAATATAAGACCAGCTGAGCTTGTCGAAAGCTTTTGAGAGATCAAGTTTGAGTAACATACCAGCTTGCTTGGATTGCTTGAGCGAATGAATGATTTCATGCGTGAGGATAATGCCGTCCATTATCTGTCTGCCTTCGACATAACCCGACTGCTCCGGAGAGATGAGCATGGGTAGAAGAGGTTTTAACCTTTTAGCAATAACTTTGGATATGACTTTATAAATGACGTTACAGAGAGCAATGGGCCTGAATTTATCAGGTGTAATGGAGTTTTCCTCTTTGGGGATGAGAGTAATGAAAGTGGAGTTGAGGGAGGGGAGAAGCCATCGCAGAGCTCTGGATTCCTCTACTATTTGCCAAACCTCCATTTTAATCAAATCCCAGAAAGCATGAAAAAACGTGGTCGTGAAAGCATCTGGACCGGGGGCCTTACCTTCTTTGAGCTGCTCCATTTCCTCATCTACGTCCTGGATAAGAATTGGGCGCATGAGTAACTCGTTGTGTTCCTCTGTGACAAGCTTAGGAATATTGCTCGTTATTTTTTCAATCGCCCGTTACCGATCCACTGCCTGCTCTTGGTGTACCTGCTGGAAATGATTGAGGAGAATTTCTTCTATTTCCTCATGCTCCTCAACTTTTTCCCCTTCTTGGTTCTGGATGAAAGGAATCTTATTATGCATCCTTCTCTGCACTGTAGTTCTATGGAAGAACTTGGTGTTGCGCTCTCCTTATTTTAGCCATCTGACTGTTGATTTTTGCCTCCAATAAATTTCCTCCTGCTTTCTTCTTTCTTCAAGCTGATTGTGTATGTGTCGTTCTTTGTCGAAGGTTGCCTCCGTGTGCCCAGTATTAATTATTTTCTGATGGAGATCCATCAGCTCCTGATTGAGCTTCTGTTGCGCCTCAAAAATATTCCCAAATGTCTCCCGATTCGAGCATTTTAGGTGACTTTTTAGAAAGCATTTTAGGTGACTTTTTAGAAATCGCAATTTCTGCTGTAGCTGGTACATTTTTGAGCCCTCTGGTGGGATGAAGGAGGCCCATATGGTTCTGACAAAGTCCTTGAATGCTGGATGTGTTAGCCAAAATCTCTCAAAACAGAAAGGTCTTTTGGTTCGATCCCCTGGTCGCTGCCATTGCAAAGCGATCGGCCAGTGATCCGACCCAGAGTGGGTCCAGATTGCAGCAGTGAGATCACCTCCGAGATGCACCGCATTATCCGAGATCAGGAAGCGATCTAGTTTAGAAGCAATCTGATGCTTGCCACCTCTGCGATTGCTCCAGGTGAAAGTGCCATTACAGAATGGTATATCTATGAGAGAGGCGTTTTGGATGAAGTCCTTGAAGCGATCTACTTCAGGTTCCAATCTGGTTCTGCCTCCTATCTTGTCCTCTATTTTGGTTATCATGTTGAAGTCCCCTGCAATGATCCAAAGTGGATGTTGCCTATTTGAGCTTAGCGCTTCAATGGTGTCGAGGAGCGCTCTTTTACTTCCAGTGTCCTGCGGAAAATAGACGTTGGATAGGTTACCATGTATGTTGGTGCCTAGAATGTGAAAGGCGGCTTGAATGAGGTGATGGGAGGCGTGGAAATCAGTGAGCGATACAGCTTGGGTGTTCCAAGCTATTGCAAGCCCACCAAAGGCTCCCGTAGCATCCACAGCAACAGATCGGCATCCTGGCCAGGCCTTTGAGAGTATGCGACCCAGCGTAGTACTATTGCATTTGGTTTCTTGGAGGAAACACATCTGCGGATTTTCCATCTTGATCATGTTTTTTAACATCCTATATTTTCCTGGGCTATTAAGCCCTCTTAAATTCCAGGATACGAGCTTCATGGTTCAACTAGTTTGGGCAGGGCTGTAGTACTTCGTCAGCTTCGCATATCTACCGGAGTCCACCAGGAGTTTTCCGATCTCTATTGTTCTCTGGAGATCTGTCTTCCTCCCTCTTTTTTTGGTTTCCTTTGGACGCAAGCTGCCATCCCAAGTGCTGCCAGGTTGTATGCCTAGTTGGTGTTGGTGGAAAGCTCTGGAGATGATGACTTCCAACTTTTCTAGATCTGTCTCAGAGATGGATTCATATGCCCTTTTTTTGCAAGCTAGCTCCAGTTCAATGATATCCAGACCGTGTAGATCTATGCTTTCTGGCTCTTCCTCCATTTTTTGCACTTCACTGGTTTCCTCTTGATTGGTCTCTGAGTCCTGCGGAGGGATCGTCTTCCCATCCACCTCCATTTCATTTGGGATCTCCGTGTGTCTTTCGGATTCCTGCTTAGGTTGGGATGATCATGGGAGATTTAGACTTGGGTGGGGGGCTGGATGGAGGGGGGTGGGTGGAAGAGGAAGGGCGAGCAGGGATACCATCAGTATCAAGGGGTTGATCATCTGAGAAATCGCCTAGAATGTCAAAGCTATTTTTGGAAGCAGGATGCTGGGATTTGGTAGGCTGGGTTTGGACCCATTCTGAGGCTTTTTATGCGAGCGCTTCCTACTGGGGACTCTGGTGAAACCATCCTGAGATGGGGATTCAGACAATTCAGAGGAGTTGGCTTTGGCATTGAGAGGGCAATCCCGAAACAGATGCCCCAGTGCATGGCATCTCCTGCACCTGAAAGGCACATGCTCATAATCGAGAGGCTGGATCCACTCCTCGTCGCGATGGGCAAGGGTAACTGACTCAGGTAGAGCTTCATTCAGACGGATAAAGACACATATTCTTGCATAGGAGATATACTTACGGGTTTTTGTTTCGTCTGCTGCCCTGATGTATTCTCCCACCCCGTTTCCTATGCCCTTTAGAAAATCTTCTTCCCAGTATTCATCGGGGAGTGAGTATAATCGGATCCATACTGGTGCCCAAGTGAGATCTTCCTTGTCAGGGTTGAATCTGGGCATCCAGTCCCTCATGTAGAGAGCTGTCGAGTTGAAGAAATACGGTCCTCCTCCTAGGATCCTGTATTTGTCTTCCAGGCAAAAAAAGATGGCAGTGAAGAAGCCCTTTGGTCCCAGCTGGAGAGTGACATCTCCCTTAGGCTTCCATTTTTCCTCAATCCAGCCATTTAAGGCTCGTTCGGTTGGCCAAAACCCTATGAATTTTCCAATGATAGCGTGATCTTTCATAAACTCTATCCTTCTATCGATCTTATCTCCGGGCAGTTCTATTCGCGACCTTTCTTTGGCTACAGGTCGGCAGGTAGATGAAGTGACCTTCGGGTTGTTCGCCTGAGTCTCTTGTTCTTCTGGTGGATCATTGTCATTTCCTTGTTGCTTTTTCCCTTTGCTGAGAATGTCTGGATCAACAGATCCAAAGATGACCTCAGGCCCTGGGCTGTGCAGTGAGGGGGAGGGCTTTGACGCCCCCCCCTGAGGCGGAACCATTGTCCTTCGTTAATCCCCTTCAACACTGTCACGCTGCAAAGAATCCTGAACAGAACCTGAACTCGATCCTCGTTACTGTCGGCGCCGTCAAGGGTTTCTTCCTCAGAACCCTAGCTCTCCCGTTCGCTCTAGTTATATCATATATCACCCTATCAATTTCTTCCAATGCATTACAAGATATGGTCAGATCGATTTCTTGAGACTCGATGTGATATTTCAATTCTTGAACATTTTTCTTCTTGATATGTCCTTCTATATTGATAGTTTGAGTAGTGGTAATTCCATCCAATGCATTACAAGATATGGTAGGATTCATTTCTTCTTTCTCGATGTGATCTTCACTTCTTGAACCTTTTTCTTCTTGATATGTCCTTCAATATTGAGAGTTTTATGAGTGGTAATTCTTTCCAATGCTTTACAAGATATGGTCAGATTCCTTTCTTCTTTCTCTGGGGTTGGATCCTGGTGTATATACTCTTCTTTTGATGTTTCTTGATCGTTTTCTTCCTCCTCTCCACAATCAATGTAAAATAATTTCTTCTCAGCACACTTATGACCTTTAATTTATTTGTTATCTCAATTGTAACAAATCCCTTTTTCTCTTTTTTCTTCCAATTGTTGTGGTGTTTCTCTTTGTATCCTCATAATATGCTATCATTTCGTCCATGAAAATTGGCCACGTAACAAGTTGTTTATGAGAACAAAGCCTTTTATACCATAAAAATTGATTCGGTTCTAAACATGAAGATGCAATACATACCTTTTGTAATAGTGGTACACGAGGTAGACCAAAATATTTCTCCATCTGTAGTATCCAATTTAATGGATCCTTTCCATCAAACTTCATCATATCACTTTTTCTTGATTTCAGGAGCTCAATCTTGAAATCACTGTAACTCTGTACTTTCAGATCTCAAAGTTTTAAAATTGTCTCTTGTAGTAGCCCTCTAAGTCCTCTTTCTAACCCCACAAGTCTCATCAGAATTTGATTCTCCAAGAAAGAGTTATGCCCAATCTCCTAACATGACCTGATTATATAATGTTTTAGTAAAGCGAACTTGTACGATGTGCCACGTGTCACTGTTTCGACCTTCAGATTTGAAAAATATGCAAAGAAAACTATAGCCCATCCTATTTTTATAACTTCTTACAAAATTTCAATTTGTTGCCCAGAGAGAAAGTTATGATGATTTTCCCAAGGTCACCTGTATAGGATGTAATTTGGGCGTCTACAAAAAGCCTAAATTTCTCAGATCATATATCCGAAAATATAGTAAGACAAGATCTGAAATTTGTAACCAAGCTTCAGAATGCTTTCTTCTCAAATGGGTTTTTTATTTAGCTTCTGAAACATTGTAACGAAAATGTATAGTGAAAATACCACGATGACCTGTTTTAGATGAAATTCTGGATTTTGCAAATACCCTAACTTCCTCATATCATATCTCCAAAAATATAGCTAAATAAGATCTGAAATTTAGATGCGCAGTTCAGAAGGATTTCTTCTCAAATTGGTTTTAGTTTTAGCGTTTGAAACGTTGAAGAAAAAAAGTTATAGCGAAAATAACACGATGACCTGTTTGGAGCAGCGAAACCCTAAAATCCAGAGCTCTGATACCAAATGTTATGAAACCAGCTCACAAAAAGATAGAAAAGATAGATGAACACCTTAGAAATAAGCCTCTTCGAGGGGGCAACCTCCTTTACATTACACAAATGAACAATTCTTGATGAACAATATAAACTAAGAGCTGCCTCTATATATAGGATCCCGAAGGGGTCATAGTAATCAGAGCCACATAACAATAATAATGTAAGGGCACAATAATTACAATAGTGGGCTTCTATGGGGCACAATAATAAAAATATGGGGACTACATGGGAACAACAATATAATAAGGGGGTTGTACTAATAACAATAAGGGGTTACACTAGTAGTATAGGGAACTAACATGAAGACTATGCTATTGTGTACTTGATAGACTGATGATTAATGAAAGAATTAGGAGTTTTCCATGCAGTGTTGGGAATGATTTTGTAATTTCTCAGTTATGTGTCATTATGTTTCTTCCTCTCCTTAAATATGGTAATGAAGTTGTAGGTCTTTGTTTACTTATGGGAATAAAGTTAAAATTCCTTAAAAGAGTGCTCCCGTATTTAAAGCTCTTTCCTTTATATTTCCTCTAAATTACAGATAATAGTTCTTGTCAAACACAACATATTATATTTAATTTCTCAAGATATTTTTCACGTAGCATTTACATCCATCATCACATGGCATTTTGAGATTTTCATATCAGATAAATATTAAGTGTTAAAAGTCAGGTCCTTTAGGTGATTCACACGAATATATATTATACAAATAAGTGACATGCATAATAAAATTTAATGCCTTAAGAAAAATTTCTCCACAACCAAGAAATCAGTTTCTTAAGGGACAACAATAATTGGCGTCGTTACTGGGGACTGAAAGCAAGAATGTTTTTCCCTGGGTTTTTAATATTTTCCTCTAGTTGTTCAGTGAGGAGGAAATATTTGGCTGTATTGAATAGAAAATAACAACTCTGGCTTCAAAAAGGCCTCATACGAGGTCAAATACCTCACAGCAGAAAGATCAAGTGCTTTTAGACCCTAAGAGATTAGTTTCCAAGAGGGTTGGAAATCCAAAAACTCCTTTTACACCAAATCCTACACTGTCTGCACCTGGCAGCAATTCAACACATCTTTCATCCAAACATTCACCTCTTATTGATAATGAATTATCTTTTACATCCACTTTATTTCAAGAACCCAACTATCAAGAACAATCTGTTTCTTTTTCAGTATTCAAAAATATATCTGCTATAGTTGTTCAACCTGAACCTATATCTACATTTCCCCCTTTTCATATTCTATTTACCCCTCAAACAGGTTCTACATCTACTGGTACTCAAGGTTCATTAAGTTTAGGTGAAAACATGGTAGCACCTGCATTCTTGTTGAATAGGTATGCACCTATTCATTTGCCTCAACAATTGAATCCAATGCCTCAAGAATACCTAAAACAATTTCCTCATTTCTTAGGGGAAGATGAACAAACGACATAGAAGCATATACCAGTGTTTTGTAATTTTGCAGAAAATCTCAGTGTTGAACACCAAGATGTTGTTTTAAGACTTTTTTTGCAATCCGTAGATGGTGAATCAAGAAAGTGGTTTAAAGGGCTTCCTAATAACTCTATTCCTACATGGGAAGAGATGGAGTGCCAGTTCACCCAGAGATTGGGAGAGAAACGAAATCATGGGTATTCACTTACAGAGTTCAATTCTATTAAAAATAAATCTAATGAAAGTGTTGTTGAGTTCATTAGAAGGTTTAATAAACTTTACAATAGTCTTCTAGTGGAGATAAGGCCCCCTCCTACTAGTGTAAAAATAACTTTTGTAGGGACATTTGAATCAGATTTTGGCTTTACATTAAGGGAGAGAAGATCCACAACCCTTGACTAGATTCAAACTGATGCTTTAGAAATAGAAGCAAATCTGGTGGCTGCAGGTAAAGCACCAAAGGCACAACCTAGCCAAGATAAGGGAAAGGCCAAAGTGGAATTCTCTCAAAGTCAAACATTAGAGGATATGAATAATGTGATTAAAAATTTGTCTAGAAAATTGATTAAATTGGAGTTGGAGGGTAAAAATTATCAAAGGCAAGTACAACAAAACAAAAACTATAATCCATAATATAGAAGACAACCTCTGCAGATTTTGCATAAGGAAAGAAAATACCAAGATCAGGTTCAAGCGCCACTTTACTTAGAGGTAGATCCTAATGAAATACTAGAAGAGCATTCCAAGGATCATGATGATCATATTTCCACATTATATGCAGGAGATGAAGATGAACTAGGTTTTGAGGGATAAGAATATACTGAAACTGATGCCACTTATGATGAAAATTAAATTGATGAATACTGGAAGCAATTTACTGATTTTATGCAGGCAAAATTGCATAATAAATATGACTTGAGATCAAGAAAAAGATCTAGAATTCAAGAAAAAGAAGGTGAGAAGCCAGTCCCTTCTCCCCTACAAAAGGCGACTCCACAAGAAGCACAACCTGCAAAATAGTTAAATAAAGGAAAGCAACATCAAAGTACAAATAGCAAAACTCAGATACATCAAGGTGAGTCTTCCTGGGATAAAATTGATAAAATTCCTTTAGAAATTTTTTTTTCCATTCCACAAGAGATTTTAGTGATGAGGAAAAGTGAAGAAGAAACAAAAAAGAATACCAAACAGGTCCATGCATTTAGCCTCACTAAATAATTGGAAAAAATCATAATTCATGTGCCTCTCATAGAGTTGGTCAAAACACCAGTTTATAAAAGAGAGATTGTTGAGTTAATCAACTTGTCTCAGAATGTGAATATAAATGACACAGTGAATCTACAAGAAGATAAACTAGTAGTTGTTTTTGGTCCACATGTGGAGGAGGTAGATTCTTCAACACTTCCTTTCTTCATTTCTTTATTGATTCATGACTTCCTCTTACATAATTGTATCTTTGATTCGGGAGCTTCACACAACCTTATGCCACTATCAGTAATGAAACAGTTGAACCTACAAGTTACTAAGCCTTACAGAGACCTGTATTCTTTTGATTCAAATAAAGTCAAGTGTCTCAGTTTCATTAAGGATATGGTGGTGTCATTAGCCCGGATCCTAGCTAGAAGCTTAGTAATGGATGTAGTAGTAGCAGATACCCCTGCTAGGTTTGGAATGTTGCTATCTAGGTCATGGGGGGATAAATTGGGGGGAGCCATGAAGTTGGATTGTACTTATGCTATCATACCAATTTTTGGTGGAGAGGAGAGAAGGATGTACAGAGAAACAAGGTTTGTTAAAACAATCACAAAGAATGGAGCAAGTAACTCACCTGTGTATAGCCAAGAAAAACATGACTTTTCTTGTTTCATGTTGCATGACAATGTAGAGTTGGCTGAAGATATCAGACGAAGCTTACTTTAGCATGTGTAAATACAGAGCTGCAAACAGAAGGGGTATGGAAGTGCTTCTTTGATGGAGCCTATTCTAAGGAAGGAACAGGTGTTGGTTTCCTATTAATTACACATGGAGGTAACATGATCCCATTTTCTTTTAAATTAGAGTTTGAAGCAACTAAAAATGTGGTAGAATATGAATCCATCATTGCTCTTCAAATAGAAAAACAAATGGGAGTCTAGTCTATTTCTGTTTTTGGAGATTCATAGTTGATTATAAAGAAAATTAAAAATCATTATCAAACAAAACACCCTAGGCTTAGGTCATATAGAAATCAAGTGTGGGATTTAATTGACAATTTCTTTGAGGCTTTCAAGATACAGTTCATTCCAAGAGATGGGAACAGGTTAGAAGACTCCTTGGTTATGGCTGCCATTACCTTTAGGTCCCCTATAAATCCAAGAGTGAGATATGAGGTCCAAATGAGGAATAGGCCATTTGTTCCAGATAACATAAAACATTGGCAGGTTTTTGAGGATGATCAAAAGATTAAGGAATTCTTGACTATGATTGAAGACTTTCAAGGCACCGAAATTGATCAAGATGGAGATGAAGCAACAGAAGGTGCAGAAGTAAGTGATTTTAAAAATTCTATTGTTAATCAGAAAATTATTCAATTGAAAGATAATATTCTGCCAAGAGGACTTGTCCCTCTTGAAAGACTTTTTAATTCTAATGATGTAGTTGTTAGTTCAGACAAAGTTTCATAGGATGAACAGATCCAAGATCACAATATTGGAACCCAGAAGGAGCCCAAGTTAGTCAAATTGTTTAAGGGAGTTCTATTTAATTATAAAGAGAGATATATTGAGCTTTTCAAGAAGTACACTAATGTTTTTTCTTGGTTCTATGAGGATCTCAAGACATATGATGTGAGCATCACTCAACACAAGATTCCCCTGAAAGAAGGGATTAAACCATTTAAGCAGAAACTCAGGTAGATCAATCCTTTGCTTTTACCATTGATTGAGAAAGAAGTTAAGAAGCTTCTTGATGCCAAGATATAGTTCTACTTTGATACTTTGGCTGGGTGGCCAATTTAGTACCTGTAAGGAAGAAAAATGGAGGAATAAGGTTATGTGTGGATTTTAGAAATTTGAACAGAGCTTCCTTAAAAGATAACTATCCATTACCTAAAATGGATCATGTGCTTCAGAAGGAAACTGGATCATTCAGAATGTCAATGTTGGATGGGTTCTCTGAGTATAGCCAGGTGGCTATTGATAAAGAAGATCAGAAAAAGACTGCATTCACAACTCCTTGGGGAACCTTCATGTATTCTTTAATTCCCTTTGGGTTAATGAATGCAGGTGTAACATTCCAGAGGCGTATGGACATTGTGTTTGTGGGTGATAAGTTTGTAGTGATATACATGGATGATATCACTGTTTTCTCTAAGTCGGATGAGGAGCATTTGGAACATCTTAAGAAGAATTTTGAGAAGTGCAGAAAATTTGGGCTTTCTTTGAATCCTAAGAATTCTATTTTTGCTCTAGAAGAAGGAAAACTATTGGGACACATTGTTTCAAGAGATGGAGTAAAGATAGATCCAACAAGGGTGCAAGCTATGCAAAAAATACCCTTGCCCAGGAGTAAGAAAGACATTCAAAAATTTCTGGAAAAATTAATTTTTTTAAGGAGATTTGTGTTCAATTATGCTGAAATTGTAAAGGAGATTACTAATATGTTGAAGAAGGAAAATGAAGTACATTGGACCAAGGAAGCCAGAGAGTTATTTTCCAGGATCAAAGAAGCATTACAAGCAGCTCTAGTTTTGATTAGCCCTGGTTATCAAAATCCATTTCAAATATTTTCATTTGCATCACTCAATTCAATAGTTGTTGTTCTGTTGCAGAAAAATGATGAAGGAAAAGAGAAGCCAGTTGCTTTCTTTAGTAAGGTTCTCATAGATGCTGAACTCAAATACAATATTCTTGAAAAACAGGTATATGCCTTGGTAAAGGCCCTATAGGCTTTCAGAACTTATGCGTTACATTCACAGATCATTGCTTATGTGCCAAATGTTGCAGTGAAGGATGTCTTAGTTTAGAGTGATGTGGAAGGTAAAAGAGGAAAATTGATAGGTAAGATCCAAGAATATGACCCAGACATAAAGCCCACCAAGCTGGTGAAAGGGCAAGGATTGGAAAAGATGTTGACAAATTCAAATTTTCAAGCATTGGGAATCAACTTTCTAACACCTGTAAATGAGGAAATAGTTAAAGAGGGTGAGGAAAAATGAAATCCAGGTATGAAGATCTAATATAAATTTTTATGTTTAGAATTGTACAAGCACATAGTCAATTATTTATGTTTTCTTTCTTGTCCCCAGTCATTGGATAGAACAATATAGAGAGCATTAAAAATCAAGGCACAACCATATGTGATTGTGGAGGGCAGATTGTATTGGAAGGATCCTGTGGGAATTTTATTGCTATGTTTGACAGAAGATGAATCTACAGAGACAATTAAAGATTATCATGAGAAGTTACTTGGTGGACATTATAGTTGGAAGGTTACTACACACAAAATCCTCCAGGGAGGCTTTTATTGGCCCACCTTATTTGGTGATATATATAAGTTTGTTAGAAGCTATCAGAAGTGTTAGCTTTTTGTTGAGAAAAATAGGTTAGCTCCATTTCCATTGATCCCAGTCTTCATAGAAGAACCATTCAAACAATGGGGGCTAGACTTCGTTGGAGAAATTAACCCACCTTCAAGTGGACAGCACAAATGGGTTCTTACGGCCACTGATTATTTCACCAAGTGGGTAGAAGCTATACCTACTAAAAAGGCAAATGACTAGGTGTTGTTGGGTGTGGAATCCCCCCAAGGCATGCTTTGGGAATTAAAGCCAAAGTTTTTATTAAACCCATTCTAAAGACTCCATGAATTGTGGGCACGGAGTGTGAAGTAATAATAGATTCATAGGGTTGTCTACCCTTGGTTTTGTAATCTAATGTTGGTTTGAAAGATCTACCCATGGTCTACAGACCATGGGATTGTATAAATAGAGCGAGGCTCTAAGTGTAGAAAAGAGGAAATCTAATAGAAGGAATAGAAGCATTGAGTCGAAGTTTAAGTCGTTTCTTTGGGTTGTAGAGTAGGAGAAGGTTCTGCAGATGAGTGCGCAGAGACCTAGTAGTCCACAGCTGAGTGCGCAGAACCCTGCAGTTGAGTGCGCAGACCCCTGCAGTTGAGTGCGCAGGGCAGGTCGAGTTTGTAACCGTGGAAAGAATTAATAAAAGAGAAGTTTTTACCATATTTCTATGTATCTTTTCATGTTTATGCATTATTGGGTATGAATAGCAAGTTTATTGTTTATTTACTACACGAACTCATATGAATGTGTTGAATGAGTAAATATAATACAAGACATCTGTTTAAGCAAAGGCAACTAATTGTTATAATAAGATAAGTAAGATCACGGGTGCGACTTAGGGGAATAGTGTAGATCGTTGCTCCAGCAGTGAAATAACCCCACAGCCTCTGGTTAGGGCCGCACGAAGGTGAAAGTATTAGGGCGTGAAGGCCAGGGAAGTGTGTGAAGTAACCTGCATGAAGGGACTAACAGTTGGACCTAATCAACCCCATCATACATCTCAAGGGTGTGGAAACCTAGTTCCAGCACCACCCCCCCCAATACTATTGCGGCTGAGACCTCGGTCCGCGCTTCGCAAACTGTTGCTGAAAGGGCCAATAGTACAGGGATTTGTTTGGCTAATTAACTTCGAACCTAGGTCTAGCCCAAACAAGCCAACAGGTGGTGATGAAGTTTTTAGAGGAAAACATTTTCAACAGTTTTGGGTGCCTTGTCAAAATCATAACTGATAATGCTCAAGTGTTCAGTTCAATTACTTTTTTTCTTTTTTTTGAAGTATAATGTCATTTTATCTCATTCAATAGCTTATCATCCTCAGGGGAATCGACTGGCTGAATCTACTAACAAAAAACTGATGAAAATTCTTAAGAAAACTATTGCAGAGAATCGGAAAGACTGGGATTCGAAATTAAATTTTGCTCTTTGGGCTATCTGAGTGACTATAGAAAGATCTATAGGCAAATCACCTTTCTAGTCAATGTATGGAACTCAAGCTCTATTTCATAGTTATCTTGTGAATCCTGTGATTGCAATGATTCGAGAGGCAAAAGAAGAACTCAATGATCTAATAAGAAGGATGCATAAGGTAGTGGAGTTGAATGAAAGTAAAGATAAGGTAAGAGATAATTTGATTATGTATCAATAAAAAATGAAGGGTATTTTTGACAGAAAAGCTAAAGAAATTGATTTTAAAGCTGGGGACTTGGTGTTAAGGTGGGATACTAGAAGAGAAGGTAAGGGAAAACATGGGAAGTTTGATCCTCTCTGGTATGGACCATTCAGGATTATAGATGTAAAGGCAAACAATACATTCTTCCTAGAGAATCTTGATGGTGAAACTTTATAGCTGCCTGTCAATGGGCAGTATCTCAAACATTACTTCCAATTCTAAATCACAAATACCCTACCATTGTAGATACCAGAGTGAATTCATTGTATAGTTTCCATAGAATTAAATTTGGCAAAGCAATATATGAATCCATGCTCGAGGTGAAGGCACTAATATGCGGTTCTTAGTGCTTCTATGGCAAAAGCACTATCCCCAGTTGGAGCCAGATGTTGTAGCATCCATCGTCATTTTAATTTCATTTTTAATATTATCACAAAAAATAAAAAATCAAATATTGTGTTTTAAAAATCAAAAGAGAATTTGAAAGTCTGAAGCAGTGATTTAATTTATACTATTAGCGGCATTCAAATACAATATCAGGCAAGCTCAACCCATCTGCTAAAGCTCGAGCTGTATTATGAAATATAAATAAACGATGGCTTAATAGGCAGGCAAAGCGCTCTACGGGGGAACAACGAGGACAAGTTATAACTTAGGCTCAACCCCCACAGTTGACAATGACGTCGATAGGGTTGACTAATATCTCCAGCCTATGATCGTTGTGGGGGTTCAAGCTTGATGAACCTCCCGTACACTCCCTACCCCCACAGTGGGCCACGCACATCGTTTCACTCCACCTCGTCTCCTCCACATCATCCGCCTCTCTCATTTATTACCATCCACCTCACCCACCGTACAATGTCACCTCATCTACCACTCCATTAATTAGTTACATTCATTACAGGGTTTCCCTCTATTTTTCTTACCATATATATAAAAGTAAAGTAAAACCCCATTGCATTAGTCTTTTGTTTTTAGTACTGAGCAACCTTGCCTCTAGTTCAACATTTTGAGTCAGCAACCATCCCAACAACTATCATCATCAACTGTCATCTATAGACACCATGGCCAAACAAGTAAGTTCTTTCTCAGTCATCCATACCCCATTAATGGATGTTGAACATGATATTTCTGATACCCTCTACACAATTAAGAACCTTTCACTATATCAAGAAGTCATTCTGAACCATAAAACATCCCCTATATTCATGGCAATGGGTAGGTCAGGTGTTTTAGCAGCTTTTGTCCTAATGACTCATTTGTTCCCTGAATTCATTCAATTGTTAGCCTCAACAATGTACCCCAAGAAGTGTTTTGTAATGAATCAGTCAAGGGAAAGTGTTTTTCCAAATAACCTCTCAATTAATTCACCAAGCTTTGAATTACCCTGTATCTGGAACTTACACCACCTTTACTAAAGAATCTTTGTTTTCATATTATGATAACTTGTCCCCCTAGGAGTTTTCTCATGTTACCCCTTTCCTGTCTCCTAAGTCTAGTCAATTCTCTCTAGATGGGAATCTGTTCTCTTTAGACATTTTTGCAGTTGATATAAGAACTGGCTTGCAAGTAATTTCCAAGATTCTAGGAAAAGAAGACTCCAAGTAGGTTGATAAAGTAGTATTGGTATTTTTCTCTTGAATGATGAAGCTAGAGGTAGTGCTACATATTCCAACATTCTAGGTGGATACTATCAATACCCAATTCATGACTTTGCCTCTTACTGGGTCCTTTAAATTTCCTTCAGTTATTACTTATTTATTTCTATACCAGAATGCTGAACTTTT
Organism: Pinus taeda; assembly: GCA_000404065.3. NCBI lineage: Eukaryota > Viridiplantae > Streptophyta > Pinopsida > Pinales > Pinaceae > Pinus > Pinus taeda. Next base: position 110,677 of record APFE031146682.1, read on the forward strand.
TACAAGTTTCGGACTAAATTTTGTTGATATAAATAAAAATAAGCAACCAGTGGTATTCTAGACAGACCTGATAAGGGTTGATCCAGGAGATGGTGTTTTATTTGAGTTCACTTATTTATTCCTTCCAGTGGCTTATAAGATCTTGAATGGAACCTTGTCCCCAATTTCTTCAAGAATTTCTTCAATTGAGTAAAGATGTGAGGTGTGGAGACTGGTTCATCTTTGAAGAACATGCAGATATCAAGTTTTATGGAGCCTTTATCAAACCATACAGGTTACAAAAATTTGTCCCAATGAGGATTTTTTCTCTTGAATTTATCAGATAGAGCTTGAATGTAGATTAGGTCGATTTTGTTCCTATGAAGAAAGACTATTTCTTTACATTGCCCAAAGCAGTAGGACCCTTCATTGTGAACACCAAACATGCTACCCAAGAGGTCGCGAGATTATTGAATGACATGTGTCTTTTACAGGTGGTTTAGTGGGCTTATGACCCTCATCAAATTATTTCCAAGAGAAGGCTAGAGAACGGATATTCATCCTTTACGCATGAAAGTAGATCAGAAACAGAGAAATTGGCAAATGGAGGTTTGCAGAACACTCAGGGGACAGAGATTGAAAACCTTAACATTACAAAAAAAGGTGTCAAGAGGGCTAGAGAGGAAGTTATTGATTTGGATGAGGAATAATCTGAAGCAGCAAAAAGGACTAAGTTTCAGGATGGAATGTGTTCAGCACAACTTGGTTTAGTAATTCAATTAGGAGAACCAGAGGGTGCCCTAACTTCCCCATCTTCTAGTGAACATATTCATGATCAGGTTCCTTTAATTCAAAGTATGTTTTCTCAAATAGCTGAGAGAAACCAAAAAGTGAAGTTAAATATGGAGGCTCAAGCTGAGTCTCAAGTTGCTCCTGAACAAACTATATTGTTATCTGCTATGGATTTGGAGAAAGTCAACTTAAAATTGCTTTTTCTCATCCTACTAAAATATCAGTTGGGTCCACCAGTAATTTCAAGACTTTAAATTTGACTGTTGACACTCACCAGCTTCCAATTCTTGACAAGATCAATTTGCACATGCAAATTGGGCAATTGATCGTAAATGATTTACATAAAACAAATGCAGCAGTTGTTAAGGCAGAGAAAATGCTAAATAAGGTAATTCAACAATTGAAATTGGAAAAAACCAACTCCAGAGCTTTGAATGTTGAGGTGGATGAACTAAAGAAAATCATCATAAAAATAGGTGTCAATCCTGATGATCAAACTACCATTTAGAAATTGTTGCAATCTGCTAAGTTAGAGATTATGGTTTTGAAGAAGAAATTGAATCTACCTACATGTGAGCATCCCATTGCTGCAGGGATAGCTGAAGTAGAAAATGAAAAGGAAAAGCTCCTACAGAATGTGTTGCAGAAAACTCAAGAAGTTTCTTTACTTAAAGAATCTTTGGATAAGTTACAACAACAGGTAGACACTCATGTATGTACAATAGTAATGCCAACCAACATAGATGATGCAACAACACAGGTTTTATAGTAGGGAACAAAGCTTAAAATGGTTGAGCATGATGTAAAAAAAGCACAACGAGAATTGGAAACAACATGTAAGCTATTGAATTTGAGTGAAGAAGAAGTAATAATAGAGAAAGAAAATGCAACAAAGTACAGGGAAGATCTTCTAAGGGTTGAAGATGAAATTAAAAGGCTGAAGGAAAGAATGAAGGGAAATATGTCCTTAATTCAAGCCAGGGAAATCCTATGGGATGAAATTATTGAGATTATCAAGGGCATCTGGGAATTTCTTGCTATTATCTCTGAGGAGAAAACAATAGTCCAAGACATGGAAGGTGTGGTCATGAAAAATAAGCAAAAATATTTAGATAGATCAAATTTTTCAAGGAGAATGATAGATTTCTTTAATTCTAAATCCACTTTAGAATTGAAGGAGCATGACATGCCAAATAGAACATTATGTGCAATAGATTTTAACAAGATGATTGTCGGAAATATTTACAGAAATATTGCTGAGAAGAAGATAAATGAGATGAAGGAAGTAGTTTCCAAGTTCAACATCCTATTTGATAAAAGAGTTAGAGCTGGACTTCCCTCTTGCTCGGATCAACAAGGAAACTTGTTGCCATGGAAGACATATGAGACTTTGCTAGTTGAGGAAAAGAGGAAAGTTGATAACACTTATGAAAAGACAACAATTATTAAGGGGAGCTACCATTGTGAACTACCTAACAAATATTTTAAGCTTCTATGGATGGTGAAGACTCTGTTTATAGATAAGCCTACTTATAGTAGGATTACAGCTTGCAGAATAACACTTGAAAAATTAGAGGAAGCACCAAAGTCAAATGTACCATTATGGAGAAAATACAAAGAATGGATGATAGAGTAGACCAAAGATACACCAATAAGACCATCTACTCAAGCCACAGATTCAAACAACGAACAACAATCACCAATCATACTTTAATTTATGTTACTTAATGTTATCTTATTTCTTGAGAAAAATAAGGTGTCTTTTACCCTCTAATGTAATATTCTATAATGACTTTTACCCTCTAATGTAATATTCTATAATGACTTTTACTTTGGACAGTTAGAAAGTAGTTAAGCAATTGGACAGTTTTGGTAGTTACCAATTATCTCATGATGTATAAAAGGAGGGAAAATTATAGAAAAAAGGTCCAAATTTTGAAGAACCTTAAGACTATGCTATTGTATACTTAATAGACTCATGATTAATGAAAGAATCGGGAGTTTTCCATACAATGTTGAGTATTATTTTGTAATTTCTTAGTTATGTGTCATTATATTTCTTCCTCTCCTTAAATATGGTAATGAAGTTGCAGGTCTTTGTTTACTTATGTGAATAAAGTTAAAATTCCTTAAAGGAGGGCTCCCATATTTAAAGCTCTGTCCTCTATATTTCTTCTAAATTACAGATAATAGTTCCTAACAAACACATCATATTATCTTTAATTTCTTAAGATATTCTTCACACAACATTTACATCCAACATCACATGGCATTTTGAGATTTTCATATCAGCTAAATATTAAGTGTTAAAATTCAGGTCCTTCACATGAAGATACATTATACAAATAAGTGACATGCATAATAAAATTTAATGTCTTAAGCACAATTTCTCCACATCCATGAAATTGGTTTCTTAAGGGACAACACCTACCAATATAAAAACCCTTTACCCCCTAAAGTATGCTCAATATATTATGTCATTTTTTCCTCAATATATACCCCCCAATATTAACACACGTGTTATTGTATTTCTCCCCCCACTGAAGCCCCCGTGCTATAAATATATTTTCCAAACTTATACATTTTATTCTCCTAAGTAGTGAAGGCCCTTAGAGAAAAATATATATCTCAAAAACTACACAAAACAAAATTATGAGAAATATTTGGGTACTCTATGGATGGTTCCTCTTCAAAAGGGCTTTTTAGTTTTCCATTTTATATAAACATGAGAAATTGTTTTGTGGGGAGTACAAAGATGTATAAAGTACAATTCAAATATTAATTTGTTAGCTACACACACACACACGCACACACACACACACACACAAATAAAGTGCCCATGATTCTTTAAAATATAGGCTTAACCTTTAGGAAAATTCATTCATCACAAGCTTAAAATGGTTTTAACCTAACACCCAATAAAAAAATGCATTCAATTGGACATTAGATATGACATTATTCTATGAAATAACTATTCATCCATATATATATATCTATATATATAATATATATTAATATATAATGATATTATAATATATTTATATATTATATATATTAATATATATAAATATATATATATATTATATAACTCTATGATTCATTCACACAACATCATATAAATAATAAAATAAAAATAGAGAGGGTGAATCCATGAAGATGTGTCCACTTTTAATAAATTGATGATGAATTGAATATATATATATATATATATAAATATATTATATATATATATTATATTATAAGGCTCTACTATATTTTGTGTAGATGATTCTTGTTACTTTTTTTTTTTTCAAAATTATATATTGAATAATGAACGAAATGTTAAGAAAAAAATCACTTGTTAAATTTTCTAGAAATTTGCAAGGAAAAGCAGGTAACTAAATGAAAAATTGATACATTAAATGACATGAATATTTTTAGATAAAAATGTCGTAGAAAGATAACACAACTCCCTACACTTTTATTTTTTACAGCATTGCCAAAATTCATATGACATATATGAGTTGGTAGGGCTTAAATTTAAAAAATATGTATAATGTCAAATTTTCATCATCATATTTCACTAAAACGTGGAACACATCTTCATGGATTCACTCTCTTCTATATTTATGTTTATGAATTATATATGCTCTTTTGATAATAGACTTATGGTTTATGAATATGTTATATATTTTGTTATGAATGTATGGATGAATAATGGTCGCACAAAAGAATGCCATATTGAATGTTCACTTGAACACAATTTTATTTATTGGGTGGAGAGTGTGAAACCATTTTTATCTTGTGATGAATTAGTCTTCCTAAAGGTTAAGGCTATCTTTCAAAGAATCACTAACAATATATTAGAATATGGTATGTCTACATAATATGTCAAGTTTTTATCTTGTGAGCTTATTAGTGCATGGCATTTATCATATGTAACTACCCTAAAGGAATTAAATATGAAATTTACCTCATTTTAGGACTTAAGAAGACTCTTGCAAGTTGGAGGATATTAATGGTTTATATTATATATTTATGCTCTTGTGTGAATGAATTCATGGTTTATGCTTATGCTATATATTTATTATGAATGTATAGAAGAATAATGAAAAAGTAATATCCATTCAAATGAACAAACATGACAAAGGTACTCTTACAAGCCATGTCATGCTTTACATAATAATTGTATAGTTCAAGATTTGATCGATGTTGAGCGATAAAAGGTGTCTTTTTAACTCCTAATTATCTTCACATTAATTGTCAACCTAGGGACGATTTTTTATTTCAAGACTGTACTCAGTCTGAGGCGGTCACTTGCTCAAGAGTAATGTTTTGCAGTATAGTGCTTAAAATGCAAAAGTAAATGAATATCGGAAACAAAATCTAATCGGAATAGCAAGGAACTGAAATGTTCTATAACTAAATCATTTACTCAAATAATCATTAGTTGAGGACTCAGTAATGATAACTCTCTCCCCTGTAAACTGATGCAAATGAAAATCAATCATAGGCAAGATCTCCAATCTGAGAACTTAGACAGTGATAGTCAATGTCCTTTACAGTTGCTGATCTTACACTCCACGCTAAAGCAATTAACTAGAAATGATCAATCAATAACGCTGCTAACAGAAATGGAATAAACACGCTCACTGCAATAATACTTAAAAGCAAAACCAAATACTTGCAGGAAATAAATGAACAACAAAGTTTATTTAGAAGGAATGAATAGCAAAGCTATTTCAATAGAAATGAACAACAATCTGTAATGAACATCAAAGTCTGAAATGAATAGCGAAGCTTTATATTTGAAATGAATAGCATAACAATATAAGTTGCAAAGGATAATAATCTCTATTATGATGGAAAGGAACAGCCACGCGATTCAATCACAGCTTATGCAATAAAACAATTTCATAAAATATTGGAACAACACACTGTAAAAACATAAAATTATAAAACAATATGATTCAAAGAAATAAGAATTAAATCAAACCATCACATGACTGGAACTGTAAAGTAACGGTACAAATAGCTAGTGGATCCACCAGGGCTGGGCCTTTAGCTGCTAGTGAAACACCGCCAGATTACTTCAGAAGATGCGAAGGAACTGCAACTGTTTTTATATTTTAATCATTGCATAAACATTACATTAGTTTCGTTCTCTGCTTCAGCAATGAGAGTCAACAATAACAGTTACAATTTCTCAATAGGAATTCTCCCATTCCTCCTATCCTACCCTATCTATCTCTAATCTAACAATCCATCTAAATCTCTTTCTAATCATCCATCATGAATCATGAATCCATCATTCCCCTTTCTCTGATATCTATTTTCATTTAAATACAGAGAGACTGGAGAGCAGTTACAACAGAGATGATTGCAATCTGATTCTCATTACAAAATTGGGTTTCTCACAACTAATTGATAAACAAGATCCTATCTGGAATATCTCTTCATCAATCATTCAACAGGAATAGGTCGAATTTGGCATTGTAGCTGAGATATTTTGGAAAATGTCCACAACAGCGAATCTGAGAAAAATGTCTTTAGAGAACCTTCCATTTCTCTTAGTACGGACCGAATTTGGGAAAATGACTCATTTCAAAACTAATTTGGTCTATTTTGGACAAAATTCATGTTTCGGATTTTCTAGATTCTTCTCCATTTGCCCAAAATGTCCAATGCAAAATCGTCACTTCTTATTCCAGTGAATTTCTGAGTTGGCACATTTAATGATGAGCTGGAGATCAAATCTTCAATATGGAAAATATCTTGGAGGCTAAAAATAGTGAGTAATGTTACAACCAATTTATTAATACCCCATCATTGGTAAAATCATGCATAATAATCAATTTATTAAAAATAAAGGAGAAGAAATAATATTTTTCCACAAGAGCATAAATAATTATAAAATGGAAATATATGATAAATTATGATAAATGACATGATAAAGAATGGTAGAAATAGGTGTTAAAAAATGATAATAATAATGACATATTAACGGCCCAACATACCCCCAAACTGAATATATTGCATGTCCTCATGCAACAAAAAACTAAATATATTGCATGTCCTCATGCAACCCAAAGACTCTATGTTAACCAAGTAATAAAGAATTGTTCATCCCAACTCATGAAATGGATAGAACAAACAAATTCTTCCTCAATTAATGAATATTCAATTTTAGCAATATTGATGAAGGCGTAACAATTTTTACATTGATGTTCAAGTTATGTGTATATGAAGTTGCTATAAAATATGATATAAGTAACAACAAACTTTATTAACCATTTTCTCAAAAACTACAAATCAGATTTTGCTGAAATTTTGCAAGTAGATTACTACTATATTAATGCTTCTATGATCCAAAAATCAGATCGTTTTGATGCACAAACCATGAGATATAAACAAAATGGTTGTAGGTGATTGTGCATGATTTCCGAAATTTTATGAACTAATTTAACTTGAAATTATCTGGGTTTGTGTATTTTAATGATACATCTGTGTTTTTCAGAAATCACAAGAATTGAGTTCATAGTTTTAACGATATACACAAATCAATTTCTGCATTGTATAAAAATGAAATTGTATGCCTTAAATAAGAAATAAAGTAGAAAACATCCATCATGCGTAGCAATTCCTCCCCCAAACTGAAGAATTAACATGCCCTCATGCAATGCTAGAAAACAAATTGAGATGGATGCTACCATCTGTTGAATTCTATGCTTGGTGTAAAACAACATGGAATAAGGGAGGTGTTAAGAATGAATAAGAGTATCAATGGATGATAAAGAATATTAATGACATGGTCATAAAAAAGAAATGAATGAAAGCAACACTCCCCCAAACTGAAAGATGATATGTCTCTAAAAAATGGGAAGTGGTAAAGATGTGGAATAAATGATGATAAATAATGCTTAATAGATTTTCATGAAATTCTCCTAAATTCATAATAAATCATAAAAGTATGCTATTTTACCTCAAGTTTTACCTCCAAAAAGAAAAATCGGGAATGACATATATGGACTGGCATTTGTTGAAGCTGATGTAGGAAGAGTGGTGCTGAAAGTGATGCAAAAGGTGGAATCTAGGCAAGCACATCATGTCTGAAGAATTGTTCATGTTTTCAAGTTGCTTAGGCCTCTTTTGTTAGTTGCAATAGTGTGGTCATGCTGCGAATAGAGTTTCCCCTCCATACTTGTTGTTCTCCTGTAAACAAATCATTATTTTGCATACAATGCTCTTGAATCCACAATGTTAATTTTGAATAAAAGTAGATAAGATGCATTCAAAAATTTCAATCAGAAAAACGTTTGTATATATGCAATACTAATATTTTGTCAAATCAACAAGTTATGGCAGAGTGCAGTAATCATATCGCATGCTATCCCATAATGCATACATTCCCCTCTCCAATTGGAAAAGGGATTCCATGACAGGGAATCAATAAAATGTGGTTGAGATGACCTAGGAATAATCCCACAAGAGGGAGAAAGGGTTGTTCTCGAAAATACTCCCAAAGTGTTGTTCCTTTGAAGGAACAACAAAAACACTCGAAAAAATGATGTTCCTTGTGAGGGACAACAAAGGAAATGCACGCTAACAACAAAAATACACACGAAAAGGTGTTGTTCACTGTAGGGAATAACAAAAAAATGCACGTGAAAAAGTGTTGTTCCCTATAGAGAACAACAAAAAAATACACCCAAAAAATGTTGTTCCTTAAAAGGAACAGCAAAAAAAATGCATGTGAAAAAGTGTTGTTCTTTAAACGGAACAACAAAATAATACACCCAAAAAAGTGTTGTTCCTTTGAAAGGAACAGCAAAAAAAATGTGTGCAAAAAAGTGTTGTTCTTTAAAAGGGACAACAAAAATGCGAAAATTTTGTTCCTTCGGAAAGGAATAACAAAAATGTGGAAGTGCTATTCCTTCAAAAAGGAACAACAAAAATGCGAAAGTGTTGTTCCTTCGGAAAGGAACAACAAAAATGCAAAAGTGTTGTTCCTTGGAAAGGAACAGCAAAAAAGGTGGAAATATTGTTCCTTCGGAAAGGAACAGCAAAAAGGCAGAAATGTTGTTCCTTCGGAAAGGAACAACAAAATGCAACAGTGTTATTCCTTCGGAAAGGAACAACAAAAATGCACAATCATAAAATGCAGGCACGCAAAAAAACGAATTAGTTGTTCACTGCATTGATGCTGAGGATGGGCTACAATTTGAAGGAAGCAACACCTGAAACACGAAAATATAAGAAAATCAGAAAAGAAACAACATTTTATTTAAAAATAGTATGTAAATAAATAAATTAAGTTACAACAGCTATGATGTTATTTCTTAAGGCAAGGAAAAAATGATCTCTTTGAAAAATGTTTTGGCAGCAGAGACATGACATGAATCTTCAAATGGAAATCAATTATTCATTTCTTCTGTTATGAATCTGTTGGATAATGAGTTGGATGAAATTTCCTTGTTTCATTAATATATCTTTCAAGAATCACTCGTCCATAAATTGACCTTCTTTATTCTCCTAGGACCTGCAAAAACCGAGTGTCTACCTGCAATAAAACATTAAATCATGGAGAAAGAGAGGTGATCGGGCTCTCCTAATCCAAGAATTTTGCAAAAAAACAACAAGTATTTACTCTGTATAACAAATCCACTGAGAAAATAACAAAGTAAAATTTATTTGTCACCTGCAGAAGAGCAGTGGTTGACCATACTAACCAGCAGTGTTTTAATCACAACTTTTTTTTTCATCCAAATTGAGTGATTCCAAAGCCATATGAGAGCTAATTCAAAGGTATATCTCCAATATAAATAGTGTTTAAAAATTCAATGATATGATATGTCAATTTTACTTAGAACAACCTACATAAGAGAGTCATTTTCGATTACCCCACTTAGAACAATAGTGAATATTTTAAGAATAGATTCTTCGTTTGATGTCGGATTCGAATGATTCAAATTGGAAATGAAACTAGATTCATTTATTTATCTTGAATATAAATATGTTTTGAAAAAAAAGAAGAATTGATAGGTCAAATGCTCTAAGGAATAACCAGAAAGACAGAGTTTTAAAAGTGCTGATTTACAATAGACAACCAATATATTGATCATAACTTCCTCATACGATATCAAAAATGAGTGATTTAAATTGACTTGTAAACTATATTCATAGGGGAATCTACCATAGAAATATATTTTAAAAATATGGTTATTTAGGCCTCCAAAAACCGACTGTCCCAACTCTGTTCCTGAGCTGCCTGCTAGACACCCTGCCAATGTTTTGGTTCTAACTATTTCGTTTCAAATCCAAATTGAGTAATTAAAATTGGGTTGGAAAGTAGAAATCAAGGGATAATTAATATAGAAATATGTTTTAAAAATATAATCATTTATGCCCTCGAAACATGGCTGTCCCGACTGTGTTTTCAGAAATTTCATCAAGCCCATAAGCTAAAAAAATATGATATTCAAGCATTTTTTCCAAATTGGTGATAGAAATGAAAATAAGTGTTTGTAGAGCTATTATTTCCATTATAATGCATCTGCATACACAAATGAATTAAAAAAAAATTATCACCGATGTTGATTTGCACAGCGTGTTGCAACAAAAACAACTATTTTTTCATTAAAAAAATGTGTTTATTTTATTTCCTTTTTTATTTTATTTTCTACACTAACCTATTTTGATTTGAAAAATGAATATGATTATGTATAAGAATACTTCTAGTGAAACCAGTTTCGAAATAAGGCTTCAAATATGTACATACTCAAATTTGAAAAATGCGTATTAATGAATATTAGGGTATGAGAAGCCAACTTCTCTTCAAAAGATGGTGTCAAAAATTGTTGAAGTATGGAGTGATGCTGCAAACAAATGATGGAGTGAAACCATTCTTCAATATATCCTTTACTTTCTCGATTTCCCATATCCATCATATCTTGAAGTTCTTGAGCTTTTAAAATGGCTTGTTCATGCAGACTAAAAGAAACCTCATTTTCTTCCATAACTTCTACAATTTTTGAATTTGAAACATTCTAAATCTCATTGTAAGTTTTCTCTAATGGCGCATGTGAGATAGAATGGGTGGGAAGGGTGGATAAATTTTGCAGTTCAACACTGTAAGCATGTTGTACTAGTTTATTATGGTGAGGGTGTGGAGTGAGTTCAGTAGGAAATTGTGTACGGAATGAAACATTTTGATGATGTAGATGATTGGGTTGAGTGGATGATTTTGATATACAAGTAGGATGTTGTGGAAGAGTTGGTGAAGAATATGGAGAATGTGTTTGTGCTACAAGATGAAGGAGAGTAGTTATGCAATCATAAGGTGAACCATGCCAAACTTGTAGACAAGATTGGTGGTGGTTATATTGAGATTGACATGGCTGCCCCAACACATTAGTATTCCATCATGGATTATGCATGTAAGAGAATGGAGAATAAGTGTTTTCAACCATACCTATAAGCCATGATTTCCATTGTTTTGACCTTGTTGCAGCTTCCTCATCTCTTTGATATGCTACTTCCATCCTAGATAAGGAAGAGTGAGTATCTATGAGATGCTCCTTTTAGCAATGAGGGAAAAACACTTCTTCAATTTCTTGATTTTTCTGAACTTGAAAAACATCTAATTTTGATTTTAGAGAGCTAATAAAATCAACTTTAAAATTTTCAAATAAAACATTGATTTCAGCTCTTTTGTCTCCTGTTCTTGTAGCAGATTTGAAAAGGAAAGAACAAGCATGTCTAGAATTCTTACCAACCTTGGAGATTTCCCTTGAATACTTTATGCACAATTCACAAACATCATCATATGACAACTGAAAAACATCACCTTTTCCTATCAAATTTAAGAGTTCTAAAAATTCATCTTTGATTTGTTTAAGAAGGAGTGTTTTTAAGATCTCTTTTTCCAAGTACTTATGCTTTGATTTTTGAAGGTTATATTGAAATCACTCCACATAGTCCTCCAAGCTTTCATCCTCCCCTTGTATCATATCGAAAATATCTTCATTGGATTTGCAGTAGTCTTGGTACTTCTTCAAGAATACGTTCTTCATGTCCTCCCATGTTTGGATGCAGTTCCCACCTAGGCTCATGAACCATCGGAGAGCTACTCTTTTTAGAGTAACAGGAAACACTTTCAACCTTTGATCATTAGTACAATAATCATATCCTCTACAAAGTATTTCAAACTCAAATAAGAATGTATCTAGATGTTCATTTGTCAAACCATGAAAATTTGGTAGAGAAGATGGGGGAATTATGTGCATTTGTGTCACTCCTCCTAGATCTTTGATAGGGAACTCAAAAGCAGAAATGTGAGCCATTTCTTACCATAATAGAAGATGTTCTTCATTTGTTTCTTCGAGGCCCCTTCTTCAAATGTTCTTGTCAATCAGTTAATGAAATGGGTGGTGCTTACATCACCACTTGAGTGAAATAATGAGATTTGTTTTTTTCAAAATTTCTATTTATTTTTTTTAGTCATTCACACAAAAATTCAAACATTTATTTCTAGTCTAAGTTATTTAACAATTCTGCTGGAAAGTGGGTGGGGGAGCAGGGCTTTTACATGCTCCGTACATAGGTTCTTAACTTTTGTTTTTAATACCCAATTCTCTCCTAACAGGCACTCATCAGATGCACACTACTCCTTAGAAATGGCTACACTCTCCCCGGCAATGGCGCCAAAATGTTGAGCGATAAAAGGTGTCCTTTTAACTCCTAATTATCTTCACATTAATTGTCAACCTAGGGACGATTTTTTATTTCAAGAGTGTACTCAGTCTGAGGCGGTCACTTGCTCAAGAGTAATGTTTTGTAGTATATGTTGGCATTATGTTTCTGGTATGGTTATATGTTACAGGTGTTGTACTTGATGGCAACACCCATGGCATGGCTGTCAATATGATGAGAATTAAGAAGTATGCAGGAGAAAAGTTCACGGAATTTTATGCAGAGAAAAGTTTATAAAAGTTTATTTCATGTGGAGAAAAGTTCACGGAATTTTATGCAGAGAAAAGTTTATTTCATGTGGGAAAACTTACCTTTGGTACATGGTAGTTAGTCCTTCGAATTTGAACCTATGGTTTTTGGACCATGGCATCTCGACAGACGTGTTGATCCCTAGTATTGAGTTGATGGTATTGGTTTGTTCTGGTTTTGGCCCGTGGTATTGGTCCATGATTTGAGGAAGAGCTTGCCTATATAAAGCAAAGGAGACGCCGCAGGAGGCGCCGCAGGGGATGCCGCAGGAGGCATCGCAGGAGGCACCGCAGGAGACGCCACAGGAGGTGCCACAGGAGACACCGCAGGAGGCGCCGTAGGAGACGCCGCAGGAAGCGCCGCAGGAGACGCCACAGGAGGCGCCACAGGAGACGTCACAGAAGGTGCCACAGAAGACGCCGTAGAAGGCGCCACAGGAGATGCCACAGAAGGCGCCGCAGGAGACGCCACAGAAGGCGCCGCAGGAGACGCCACAGGAGACGCCACAGGAGGTGCCACAGGAGACGCCACAGGAGGCGCCACAGGAGGCGCCGCAGGAGACGCCACAGGAGGCGCTGCAGGAGACGCCGCAGGAGACGCCGTAGAAGGTGTTCTGGGTTTAGTTTTCTGTTATTGTGGATCTGGTTATCTGGGTGACTTACTGGTACTTGATGATCATTTGATATTTATGGATTCAGTTTGAAAATTTAT
>APFE031146686.1:0-92423 GCA_000404065.3 Pinus taeda
TTGCAACCACAAAACTACTTACCCAACCTACTTTACCTAGCATTTTTTTTCTTTTGGTTTGGGTGCACTTAAACTAGCAAACCCAAATTTTCAACTTTTTCTTTTTTACTATCCTCCTATCTACATCTATACTTATTTCATCCAGGGGCTCAGATTAGGTTGTTGAGCACCCTTGCTTCTCTACCTATCTAAGAATTTGCCAAGATTAAGCTGTTGGACAGATAATGATTCTCTATATTCTACAACAAGAAATTGAAACCTAGGGAGACCAAGATTAAGCTGTTTGGACCTCCCTTTAACTAAAAATTATTCAAAAATGGAATAACTCATCAAAATTGGAATACAGCAGAGGCAGTTAGGCTAGCAGACTCTCATGGACACTTCTTTGGCCTCAATAGCAAATATGGAACATTGCAACCTGCAAAGCATGACATATTTGGCATGTAAAAATGTCAATCATGAAAGATGAATACCTGCTATGAGCAAGAGGCTAACACTCTTCACAATGTATGCAAAATAATTTCTTCTTGGCACACTTATGACCTTTATTGTATTTTCTTTCACAACTGTAACAAATCCCCTTTCCTCTTTTTTCTTCCAATTGTTTTGGTGTCAACAGTGTAGGTTGTGGATGGCTAGGGGAATCAAAAGTTCCATATTTATGATTATGAGTGGTAGGATTCCCTTTTTCCATAATTTTTCTTTCCGTTTTTCTTGCCAACCTAAATGCCTTCTCCAATGAATCTAGTTCCCAAAGGCAAACCTCATGTTGGATGTTATCTTTTAAAGTCCATATGAACACATCAATCCTATGATCCTCTCGAATATGTTTTACCCTTATATTCAATTTTTGGAAGTCATCAATGTGCTCCATAATTGAACCCATTTGTTTGAGATTTATCAATTAGCTGAAAAAGGTGTTTATTTTTGTATCCTCATAATGGGCTAACATTTCATCCGTAAAAATAGCCCAAGTGACAATTTGTTTATAAGAGAAAATCCAAGGATACCATACAAATTGATTTTGTTCCAAATACAAAGTGTCTATGTCTACCTTTTGTGTGTTTTGCACTTATGGAGATTGAAAAATAGCATAGTATCCATGTTCCGAGATCGTTTCCATCAAACTTCCTCATATCAATCTTTGGAACATGCTGGTTCTTCGATCCTGTTAGAGCCTATGAAATCATGATTAACATTTATTTTGTTCTAAGCATGAGTTTCCTTCACTACCCTTTCGCCATTAGTAAGAATTTCTTGTAGAAACTTTGTCAAATTTGTCTTCAAATCTTCCTTCAAATCTTCCTTGAAATATTCCATGCTTGTCTTCAAACCTGTCTTCAAATCATCCATCGTAACTTCTACGTTGTCCATCTTAGCTTCCACATAATTCATCTTAGCTTCAATGCCTTTATTTAAACCACCCATCTTAGCTTCCACGCCTTCCTTTAAACCATCCATCTTAGCTTCCACACCATACATCTTAGCTTCTATGTATTTCTTTAAGACACCCATCTTAGATTCTGTTATGTTTTGTGCGAGTGACATTTGTTGCACTCGGTCTCGTAATTTTGATATATCATGTTGCATTTATTCCTCTTCTTCATGAGTCACACTACAACTTTTAGGTTGTGTACTAGGTGTTTCCATTTTCTTTGTTTGTGACATCAATTACCGATAATAATGCTTCGCTATGCCCTTTGGATTCCTCCAAACTAATTTTTCAAACCAAGCTTATGTAAAAAAAAAAAAAAAAAACTATGCACCTTTTTTTCACTTTGTAGGAGCTTGATATTGAATCCGATGTATTTCTGTAATTTTGTATCTCCAAGGTTTGAAATTTCTTGCTATGGTAACCCTCTAAGTAATATTTGTAACTCCACAAGTCTGATCAAGATTGTATACTCGAATGAAGAGTTATGCCAAACCTCCCACAATGCCCAGAGAATAGACTTGTTCAGTAGAGCGAACTTGTACTACGTGCCACGGGTCATTGTTTCAACATTAAGTTCTGAAAATGGTACCCAAAAGATACAGTCCAACGTATTTCTGAAAATTCTTACGAAAATTCAATTTCATGCTGAAAGAGAAAGTTATGAGAATTGTTCCAAGGTGACCTGTTTGGAATGTAATTCAGGGGTCTGCACAAACCATATCTTCATCAGATTATATCTCTAAAAAATATGGCAAGCTAGGATCTAAAATTAGAAGCCGAGCTACAAACCGGCTTATTCTCAAATGGTTTTTTTTTTTAGCTTCTAAAACTTTGTAGAGAAAGAGTTATGGCAAACCTCCTTCACATTACACAAACAAAAAACTCTTGGATGATACAAATGACAAAACCTCCTTTCTCTATATAGGAGTCTAAGGGGTCTCAACATAACCAAGCCAACCTAACAATAATAATATAAAGGAACAAAAATAACAATAGTGGGATTATATATGGCACAATAATAACAATAAGGGATACAATGGCGATAGTAATGGGGGAATCACTAGTATTATAGGGAACTAACATCTTCTCACGGGGAGTAGAACATATGTGTCTCTTCAATAAAGGAAGAGAATGATCTCAAGGGATTGCACATAAGTGATATGTAAGAAGCTAGAAAGAATAGACAGAAACGTGCATCTGATTTTTGAAGTTATGGTCGAGTCACCTAGGTGACTATAGTAATATAGTTGTTTATTTCAAATGTATCAACATTGAAAGAGAGAGGAGTGTATCCATCCAGGTTTTAGGTAGAGTACACAAAAACATTTTATGTTGTGAAGAGAATATGTGATGCAACAAAAGTGTGGAATGAAGATGCCCACAGTCAAGTCAGGTCCAGACAATGAGTTGTCACACAAGAATAAGGAAGTGGATGCAACAGATCAGAGGGAAATGGATTAAGGGGAGATACTTTATTATTAAGTAGTAGGCAACAATTTTGAGTGTCAGGAAGAAATATTGCACAAGAAATTAAAGGTTTTCATCCTCGATAAAATATCGTTATTTCATTTAAGTTGTGCATCTTATTTTCCTATTAGTCTTGTGTTCATAAATCACAGTGGATGTAAGCTTTCAATTTCCATTAATATTCAATTGATATCACTATGTCAATTGGTGGTCAGACATTGTATGGAACAACCTTTTGTGAAAATGAGCATTTCTTTATGAAAGGAAGCATTATAATTTGTCTGGTACACTATCCAATTTGTATCACCCTTTTTGGTGGAATTGGTATTACTTAAGCAACAATCCATATTTTGAGTGGCATGATCTACAGAGGAGCATAGAAGTAAGCACAGTCTAGAAAACAACAACAACAAAGGAGGGAAATCTCAATGAATCACTAACGTTCGGTATTTGTAGAAACAATAATACCATGATCAATTTTTTATTGCTATCAATTTATTTTTAATTGATACAAAAGATGCGTTGGAAAAAATAGTACTTAGACAAAATCCATAAGGTGTAAAAAATTGGAGATTTATATGCATGGAGGAAGTATATGTTCATGAGGAGAGTATCACATATGTCCATTTTATAGAAAAACAAATATTTACCCTTAAAGAGAAGTCTGGAGATAAAAATGCACAACATTAGCTAGATCCTCATCACCATAAGTCAATGATTGCATGGGAAGAAGAAGAATCTTGTAGCCCTTTTCCATTGATTTCAAAGGGGGAGAGAATCTTGTTGGGGAATAATTTGTTATGGCCCAAGAAAGGGAAAGAAAACCATTGGTGTCTCATGTAAGGAGTTGTAGAAGAGGCATTAGGATTGGCCATCAATCTGGAGAAGTGAAGAGGTTTTATCATCAATGCCAAAGGGGGATATTGTTGGATAGTTGGCATTGTCTATGGCTAGTGGCAATAAGTGCGTTCGAATTGATGTCAACAGTCAAATGTGAGATCAAGTTGGGTGGTTTTCATTTACTTTCAGTAAGAAAGTGTGTTGGCATTGATGTCAACCATACTAGCATGGATGCATGTGCTAGCATGATGATTAGGAAATAAAACATTGATGCCCACTAGGCTAGCTGTGATGGCAGAAGATATGCATGTTAGGGTCCCACCCTAACCCCCTTATTTATGTAATGGGATCATGTCATAGTGAAGAGTCAATAAATCCCATATTAATAATTGTAAGTGGTTAATCCACAATTAATAACGGAACCAGAGTTAGTTGCAAATGGGTCGTAGTATTAGATAGATGGTATTATTAATACCACGGTATTGGCCCATGGTATTGCATATATGAGTCATATATAAAGGATAGAGACTCCCTGTGAGGAGCATCGTGTCTTATTTTGTAATCGGGCTCTGCTCTATTGGACTTTGCCCCCTCGAAGAGGCAAGTGAACATTACTCCCTGAATAATAAAATCATTTCTATTCTGTGTTTTGGGTATCTTTTCTTCACATATTATGTATTTGGGTATCATTTGCATGTTAAGAGCATAACAAGTGGTATCAGAGCACTTTCCAGGGCCGGTGGGATCTCCATTTCTTAGCAAATTTTTTTTTTGGCTAGAGACGTGTTTCGGCGTCTTTAAACCATGGGATCTGTCATTGAGCGCATAAACCTACAGATTTGGGGAGGCATGCACGCAGGAAATACAAGAGGTGGTCACGCTTGTTGGACTCCCTTGTAACCCTTGTGGGCACCCCTTTGAGTAGTAGCGCATTAGACAGAACCACGTACGGACTGTCTTCCACGTACCTTCTAGGTATATCGGAAGCCCCCTAGCTCCTCTGCAACCTAGCCATAGATAAACCGTCGGCCGTCTT
The DNA here is from genome assembly GCA_000404065.3 of Pinus taeda. Classification (NCBI taxonomy): domain Eukaryota; kingdom Viridiplantae; phylum Streptophyta; class Pinopsida; order Pinales; family Pinaceae; genus Pinus; species Pinus taeda. Next base: position 4,779 of record APFE031146686.1, read on the forward strand.
GCTGCTACAGTACACCGAGAACAGCACTCGGAGAGATTACTCGTTCGTACGATAGGGTAGTCGGGTTGTACGGCTAAGGGTACGGTTGATCCTCCTTAGTTAGAGCCTTGAAACATTGGGCCGAGTACTACTGTCAGACCCTTATGTATATTGCGATCTGTAGCACCTGACACTCCTCGAGACCATAGTTCCTTTTTCTATCTTGGGATCACGCATAATCTCTGCCAGATCATATCTCGCAAGGGGGTTTGCAGCAACAGCAGACATCAGTCCCACAGTTCCGAGTTAGCAGACCAGCCATTCCAATCTATTAGATCCATCAAATCCGCAGCAGCAATCTGTTCCAAAGATCAAAGCTATCCGCTCAGCCATTCAGATCTCTCAGATCCACCAGATGTAAGTAGTTGTGTGGGGTTCCTATACCGAGGCGTGATTTTCGCAGGACTTTTGGCAACATTGACATTTTGAGGATTCGGCTACTGCAGTATTCCTAAGCAAGGAGTAAAACTCCGTCAGGATTTTTCAGAAAAATAAAAATAAAATCTGAGACCCCCCGGGGCGCTTATTGGTGACCTAGCCCATAAGAATCAGGACAACGAGCTGAGCAAGGTGGTACCGTTCAATTGTTAGTGAAAAAAATTCGGGCAGTCCCAAATTTCAAGGACATCGGGTCGATGCATGGTAGCAACTAGAGCTCAAGTTATGGCCAATGAGAAGATCAACAAACTTGAACAATCCTTGCAAGCCATCCAAGCAGAGCTTGACAAACTAACTGAAGCACTCTCTAAGGGCAAGGAGGAAGCCCGCGAGGAGGTGTATATTGGCAATGGACACAGTGAGGGTGAGTCTAGCCACTCTCTTCACCTCTGGGGCACCCACCAACAATCCCGTCAGTGACCTCCCAAGCTGGATATGCATAAATTTGATGGTTCTCACACGGCCGCATGGGTAGCACAAATGGAGCAGTATTTCAATCTAAATAACATCTTAGATAATGAGACTCAGCTTATGGTGGCGTGCATGTACTTGGACAATGAAAGATGGCAATGGTGGGAATGGCATCAACGTGGCAATGGCAGTTTTTCAACTTGCGCCGCCTTCAAAAAAGCTCTTACAGAACGCTTTGACCATGAATCTGCTTTTTTGGGTCATCTCACTAAGCTCCAACAGACTGGCACAGTGGATGAATATGTTACAGCCTTTGAAGCCTTAGCTTTCCGCACTAGGGATCTCCCAGATGCGTTCTACATGGAATGTTTTATCAGCGGTCTTAAAGAGGCCATACAAGCCCACGTCCGACTGCACCACCCTCCCACATGGTCGGAGGCTTGCAAGGTAGCTCGTAACGTGGAACGTGCATTAGCGGCCTAGTCCATTTGCCCAAATTTCACCGCCAATGGTCGCCCCCCACAGGCTCACAGCATGACTCAAACACTTAAGGTTCAAAAGGTGTCACCTGCAGAAATGGCCGAAAGAAGAAAGCAAGGATTATGTTACTACTGTGATGAAAAATACTCCCCTGGTCATAAATGCAAGGAGCCCAATTTTTTTCAAATTGATGCCACTGATTACAGCTCATCGAAGGAAGCCCCACCACTTGAGGAAATTGAGGAGGCAGAAGAGGACAACCAGAAGGACAATGTCCCTGACGAACCAGTTATTGCGCTGCATGCTTTGGCAGGGATTTCTTCACCTCAAACTCTCAAAATCAGAGGTTTTATTAAACATCGCCCAGTAGTAGTCTTGATTGATAGTGGAAGCACACATAATTTCATCCATCAAAAAAGTCGTGGAAGTAGTGCATTGTTTTGTACGAGCAGTTTCTAACTTCCAAGTCCAAAATTGCTAATGGGGGAACAATGAAATGTGAAGGCCGTTGTGAAAATGTCAAACTTCAAATGGGGGATTATCAGTTGAAGACCCACATGTTTGCCATACACATGGGAGGTTGCGACATTGTCCTCGGTGCTGAATGGCTTCGCACTCTTGGGCCATTCACAATGGATTTCCAAGAGTTATATATGAGCTTTAAGCAGAACAACTCCACACATACCCTCCGCGGACTCCAGGCGGGAGCTCCCTCTATCATCAGCTCACATAGGATGGAAAAATTACTAAAAAAGGGCCATCGTGGAGTTATAGCTCAATTTAATGCCATCCAGGTCGTCGAATCCAATTCTCTGCCGATTCATCCTGAGATGCAACAGATTTTAAATAACCATCTGCCAGTATTTGACAAGCCTCATGAGCTTCCACCCTCGAGAGGGGAACATGATCATAGCATCACCTTGGTTCCATGGGCCCAACCACCAAATGTGCGCCCATACAGATATCCGTTCACCCAAAAGAATGAAATAGAAAAAATAATCAAGGAACTTTTGGAAGCAGGTGTCATTCGTCCCAGCATTAGTCCTTATTCATCACTGGTGGTCATGGTGCTCAAGAAAGATGGGGAATGGCGGATGTGTCCAGACTTCAGGGCCCTCAATAAGTTGAAGTCAAAGATAAATTTCCCATCCCGGATGCTGATGATTTGCTGGATGAACTCAATGGGGCTCAATTCTTCACTAAGCTGGATCTTCACTTTGGCTACCACCAAATTCGCATGAAGGAAGTCGACATTCCAAACACTGCTTTCAGAACCCATGAAGGCCAGTATGAGTTCCTGGTCATGCCATTCGGTCTTTGTAATGCCCCCTCTACTTTTCAGAACCTTATGAACCACCTTCTCAAACCATATCTCCAGAAATTTGTCCTTGTCTTCTTCGATGATATCCTCATCTATAGTTGCACTTGGGCCGCACATCTTCAGCATGTAGATGTGCTCTTGCAACTTCTCCGCAAGCATAAATTATTTGTTAAGATGTCCAAGTGTTCTTTTGGCATGGAAGAAGTTGAGTATTTGGGCCACATTATGGGGCGTGAAGGTGGACCCCAAAAAGATCTAGGCAATGCAGGAGTGGCCTCAACCTAAGACCTTGAAGAGCCTGAGAGGATTTTTGGGTCTCACAGGCTATTATCGCAAATTTGTCCGCAATTATGGTCGCATTGCGAAGCCCCTCACTCTACTCCTCAAGAAAAATTCATTCTTCTGGAATGATGACGCACAACAGGCATTTACAGCTCTCAAGAATGCCATGTGTTCCACTCCAGTCTTAGCACTACCTGATTTCACAAAATCTTTTGTCATTGAATGTGATGCTTCGGGTACGGGTATTGGGGTGGTCTTAATGCAGGAAGGTCGACCCTTGGCCTTCACAAGCCAACAACTAAGTGGGAAGAATATGGGACAATCTACCTATGAGAAGGAAATGATGGCCATCTTACATGCAGTAGATACCTGGCGACCTTACTTACTGGGGCGACGTTTCCAAATCTGCACAGACCATCACAGTCTTAAATATTTTTTGGAGCAACGCCTATCCTCCCCACAACAAAATAAATGGCTCACCAAAATGCTGGGATATGATTATGAGATCATTTACAAGAAAGGGCGCGAAAATAGTGTAGCAGATGCATTATCTCGCCAATTTGAGGAGGAAAGTACCCTACTCACAATTTCCCTTCCCATTCCAAATTGGATTGAAGAGTCTCGCAGGGAATGGTTTTCACATCCCTGGCTCTCCCAACTCATTACTCAATTGCAGGCATATCCAAATTCCACCAAGGGCTACTCGTGGCAGGATGAGATTCTTCGCTACAAGGACAGAGTTGTAATATCACCAACATCCACCCTCAAAAGCCGCATTTTGGCAGAATTGCACTCATCCCCCATTGCAGGACATTCAGGCTTTCAGAAGACGTATGCTCGCACTAGAAGATCATTTTTTTGGACAGGCATGAAAAAGGACATCCTTACTTTTGTAGCGGAATGTGATGTCTGTCGACGCCACAAAGGGGAGACAGACAAAGCACCAGGCACATTACAACTGTTGCCCATCCCGACATCAATATGGACGGAGGTTCTTATGGATTTCATTACAGGTCTTCCAAAGTCAGGAAACAAGTCAGTCATCATGGTGGTTGTGGACCGACTTTCTAAGTATGCTCATTTTTGTGCCCTACCTCACCCGTTTACACCGACTTTGGTCGCTCAATCTTTCATGGATCAAATCTTCAAATTGCATGGCATGCCCACTTCTATTGTGTCTAGTCGTGACCCGATCTTCACCAGTAATTTTTGGCAGGAACTCTTCAGGCTACAAGGCACCCAACTAAAACTCAGTACTTCCTATCATTCACAAACGGGTGGTCAAACTGAAGTCGTCAACAAATGTCTAGAAACCTACCTTAGGTGTTTCACTTCAGAAAAGCAACATCTTTGGGTACAGTGGTTACCTCTAGCTGAATGGCGGTATAACACCAACTATCATGCCACCACCAAAGTGACTCCCTATGAAGTAGTTTATGGTCAACTCCCTCCTTCCCCTACTTCTTATATCAAGGGGTGCTCAAAGGTACAAGCAGTGGATCAACTCCTACAAAACTGCACAACCATGCTGGCCCATCTTAGAGAGAATCTTCATCAAGCTCAAAACCGCATGAAGCAATAGGTAGATCAGCATCGCTTGTTGGGTTGTGTTATATTTTTTCCATGACTAACCTATGTAGTGAACCGAGGGGTTATAGGGGGGGCGAAGCCCCCCCTTCGTCGCGTCGATTACGCAACGGGGGGGGCGGGTTTGAGGGGGGTGGGTAGCCCCCCTCTACAGCGCGGGAATTTTTTTTTTTTGTTTGGACCCTATAGAAAGTGATTGGGAACAATTGCAGAATTCAAACCAATCTACCTGAATTGGATGAAGAAGGGTCAATCTGGCTCCAACTTGAACAGGTCCTAGACACACGAGAATGGCACCTGCGTGGCCGCATGATCAGGGAAGTCCTCGTCAAGTGGAAAGACACATCTCCGGAAGATGCAACCTGGGAACCAGCCACTATTCTTCAGCAGTTTCCGCAGCTTCAGCCTTGAGGATAAGGCTATTATTAAGGGGGAGGTCATGTTAGGGTCCCACCCTAACCCCCTTATTTATGTAGTAGGATCGAGTCATAGTAAAGAGTCAATAAAGCCCATATTAATAATTGTAAGTGGTTAACACGCATTTAATGACGGGACCACAGTTAGTTGCAAATGGGCCATGGTATTAGATAGATGGTATTAATAAAAACCATGGTATTGATCCATGGTATTGCATGTATGAGTCATATATAAAGGATAGAGACTCCCTGCGAGGAGCATTGTGTCTTATTTTGTCATCGAGCTCTGCTCTACTGGAGGTTGCCCCCTCGAAGAGGCAAGTGAACATTGCTTTCTGAATAATAAAATACTTGCTATTGTTACTCGCTATTCTATGTTCTGGGTATATTTCTTCACATATTTGGTATTCTGGTATCGTCTTGCAAGTTAAGATCATAACAGTTTTAAGGAATACTACAAATCAAATGGGTAACAGAAGTTCAAATCTTCTGCTAAACAGTGGTTTAAGGTTGACCACCAACTACGGAACTTAGCTCACAGTAGTTCCCAAAACAATTCCTTATTTAGCTAGAAGATGATATATTTTGTGAAATGGAAGTGCTCTCAAATGGTGGTTTAAATATGACCACATATTGATGAAATGGTGGAGATGTTGGTTTAAAGATGACCAAAAATTATTGTCTAGAGGAAATTGTAAGTATTATATTAAATGGTGGTTTAAGGAAGACCACAAATTGAATCGCACTCATGGTTTCGACTTTGGCTCTAGGCTTTGATTCCTATCTTTGGTCTTGGTTGTGGCTCAAGCTCGCTTATTTCTACTTGATTGATAAGACTTTGAAACTTGAAGCCTAACTATCAATCACCAATATCCCCCCCTTGTCATATACAAGGCGAAAAGATGAAAATCTCTCTATTGCAAGATGTGCCAATACTTGAGAATGGATTCTACAATATGAATGATATATCTTCATGGTTGTTGAGGATCATTGCAAAGAAGTGATCCATTCTAGGGGAATCTTTACTCTTGCAGGGTTCTTATGTCAAGAACATATTTCTAAATGATGATTGTGTTTTCCACAATGCTCCCAAGGATGAAGATAAAAACATTGATCCTCCACGTGGAAAACTCGATGATAATGTTAGCATTTAGGAATCTAATGTGGAAGTGGAGAAAGTGGAGATTGAAGATGGATGTGAGGAAAACATATGAACAAAGGAGATAGAATGCTTAGGCTAAGAAGGCCACAAACCCATGGTCGAGAAAGGCCACACCACATTGTGTTTGGAAACCAATCATAATATTTTCTTTTTTTCACACCCACTCTATCTCCAATTACCGAACACCACCTCCCACCATTCCAAAACCAATTACAAAGATAGGAAGGAGTTAACTACTCACAAAATTTGTGGGAGGCCTAAGACATTGATATAATTTACTTGCCTCCGGTTTAAGGTAGAAACCTACTTCAAATTGAAATGATAACCAAGATAAATATAAAATTGCTAGAGCTCTGCTTTATCATATGGCTATTGTGAGCAAGTCTGCTAAATTTGATGCCATTGTTAGTAATATGAGGGTACTTTTGAAAGTGCAGATGCTCCTACTATTATTGTTGCTTTGGCATTCACTGGTAATGAGAAGAGTCGATGTGTATGAATAAGTGGTCAGTGGTCTATTCATCTCCTACATATGCAGGGATAACAATATACCAATAATCAAATAATCTAGGGTTTCTTTATCCCATGTGTCTTGGAGTTGTTACCAAAGATTTGTTCACTAACTCAATAAGGGTGAATATTGTTGATGACCCATTTGTGGTCATGGAATGATTGCAATTCCTTCTCCTAGCAATGAATATTCTACAATAGATGAAATGGAAAAATTATTGAGTTTCTTTTACCACTCACTATAGAGTCCCATATATTACCATCGTCAATGTAGATTAAGTTCTAGCTAAAATAATATTACCAACTCAATGAGAATTATAGCTTCAAAACGAGAACTCTAGCCCAAGAAATCCCCCATTTTTGTACAAAAAACATGAAAAAACACCCCAAAATAAATAAATAAATGGCAATGTTGCATCACCCTTTTTAAGGTTAAAATTTCAACAAATTTTAGGCATAACATTAAAATTCAAAACCATGATTATGAAAATTACAGTAATTTTCAACCATGGTGTTAAGGACCAAATATCATGAATACAAACCTTAAAATTATAACAGTTTTCAACCATAGAAATAAAAGCAAAGATCACGAGTACAAAAAACCTTAAAATTTTAACATTTTCAACAATGACAGTAAAGACCAAATATCAAGACAACTACAAACCTTAAAAATCAATACCTAGGCCAAATAGTGGTTCTACAAAGAGCAATTTATTTTTTCAAGGTTCAAATTGTAGCTCATTTGAAATCATGGCGCAAAACAACTTAAGTCTTTTTCAACAAGGCACTAAAATAGTAATATTTTTTTAACTATGACCTATAAAATCATCATTAGTTTACACAAGATCATGAAAAACAAATCACAAAAACTTTAATTTTTTGTTACTAAAACATGAAAATTTTAATTAAAAATATCAAATAGTCAAAAAAAACAAAAACAAAAAACCGTTTCCAAACCATTCTTTGTTAAAATCAATAAATGATTAAAAATTAAAATTAAAGTGATTTAGACACACATAATTTTAAAAGGCAAACATTTAAATATATATTAACAAAATAAAAATTATATATATATATAACCCAAAGAGACCTATAGAAAAAAAAAAAAAAAAAAAAATTAATTAATTAAAAAATAATAATAAACTAAACATTTTAAAATAATCATATTTAATTTAAAAATAATAATAATATATTATAAAATAGGAAAACAAAAAACAAAGGAGCTTGGAGCACCCCCAAAATGAAATATGGTTCTCTATCGATTGGCATGATGAGTCACTAGATCATCGGTTGCTTGTAGAGTTTCTTGTGCCCATTGTGTTCTAAGATTTAGGTTTGCAACATCACACTCATGGTCATCTAAATCATAATCAGAATTCAGATCCAAAGAGTACAAAGTATCATCTTTGAGATCACAAACATGAAGTGATGGAGAAGTTGCAATAGGTTCCTCTTAGAATGCATGCAAGAGACCTTCCATTTTGTCACTTTTTTCTTTGTTTTCTTCATTTGCATGTGTTAGAAGCGTAACATAATTATATTAAGGAACAAAATGAGAAAAACATATGCAACCTGGAATGGTGATCCACCTCCCCAACTACAATGTGGGCACCATTTGAAATCTTAGAGATAACCATTAAATCTGGAGCAAATTCTACTCACTTTCTTGTCTTTGAATGTGTGATCTGATAGATTAAGAGTAAATTCATGGATAACTTTGGAACATTGGAGACATTTTGGAAGTTTCCACAACCAAGATTTAGTCTACCTTAACCATGTGCCTTTGCATGAATATTGTCTCCCATTAAAATGTGAGGATTGGTGCAAGATTCCAAAGACGAAAAAATATGTTTTGAAGCAACCATATGATGAGAGGCTCCAGAATCTACGATCCAAGCATTAGGTGAGGAATAAGGAGCAATCAAAACATGGAAATTACCTTGATATTCTAGTGGTTTATCTCCAGACTTCTTGGCATTGCCTAGCATGCAACCTTCAAGTTTATGTTGCTAAAAAAGTTATGCCATAAGATCAATGATCTTCTTCATGCATGAACTCTCTAGATGAAATACTCTATTAAAATAGCTACACTTTATTCTCTCCTTTTTTAACTTTCTTTCCTTGGAAGTAGAAGATCCCTGAATGGTTTCATTGCTTTCTCCCTTCTTATGATCAAGATCCTTCTTATCTTTTGATTTTTCCTTGTTTTTCTATACTACAAGTGCATGGGCCTTAGAATGCTTGCGACCAAACATCGGTATGAGAGTATCGATGGAATGATTAAATAGCCTTTGAGAGTTCAATCTTTTTTCCTTTCTCAATAAACTGAACCAATTTCTAATTCCACATACATCATGCTCTCATTTACTCTTTTTAATTATTTTATTTGACATAAAAATTATAATATTGAATTCAGACATTGTCAACTCCAAAAATAACCTAATAGGTGCTCCATTAATTAACTCCCCACCACCAGGTTGTCATTCCAAAACCAACTCTTTATCATTCCAAAATTCATTACTTAAGAACATTTGTCGATGCCCCATTCCTTTCTTTTTCTCTCTAAAAGCATTAAACTTTTCTCATAAAAATAAGAAGTTAATTAAAATTCAATTAAACTAATTGAAATATTTCATTAATCATAACTTAATTGTTAATGATAAAATAATCTTATTTAATTTGTATAAATAATAGTGATATAATAAGTTAGAAAATTATGAATACCCATAAAACTATCATGGACATTAATCTTCTTCCTCATAATTTAATAACATAAGTGAAACTAATATAAAAAATGTGATAATTACCCTAGCAATGAATCTTGATAATTACCATAGCCATGAATCTTCCTAATCATAATTTTAATAACAATATTAGTGAAATTAATATAAATTCTAATCATAAATTTAATAACAATATAAGTGAAATTAATATAAATTATGATTACTAAATTTCACTTAAAATTTCATTTTTCTCTTAAAGTTCACATATATGTAAAATTTTAATAATTCACATGGGTGCAAATATGTATATTTTTTCACTTGTTTAATCAAACCTCTACAATTGTGAATTATGAGACACTCATATCCCTACCAATCATATTTAAAACTCATTTTCCATATATTATGATGCTTTGCATATCAATGCCAATCATATTTAATATTCATTATTCCAATTATTCACTCTAATTTTGTTTATGAGCTTTAAACAATTAAATTATATCACTATGACTTGGACATTTTTGTTAGATTCACAATTATATTGAGAGGGATGAATCAGTATAATGATAAGTTTTACTTATTTAAACATTCAAACATCATAAAACATTAATCTCATATATTGAACAAGTAACACAAGATATATGTGGAAACTCTTACAGAGGAAAACCACAAAACTTCTTTATCTGAAATATCTTGTAGACACCAATCCCCTTTGTTATTTTCTAGACACCAACTTACAAGAGACAACAATTCCTTATGTTGCTTTGTAGGCACCAACCTATAGAAGAAACAAATCCTCTTTGTTGCTTTGTAGGGAAAATCCTACAGGAGACATTAATCATTTTTTCTACTTTAGGCACCAACCTATAAAAAACAACAGTCCCCTCTACTATAAGATTTGTAGGCACCAACCTACATGAGACACTAATCCCCATTGCTACAAATATTCATAGGAACCAACCTACTTAACTGAATCAGCTTGCTTCTTCACAATCTATGGCTCCTCGTTGATGGTGTCCACACTTGATAAAGTTTTTGATCTATTCATCTAGGGATCCAGGGGGTCTCTTGGTTACATGCACCTTGACTTAACTAGATGGCTTGAGGATGCCTTACCTTGTGATATCCCAAATGTGGTTCCTACATCGGATGTCATTTAAATAGACCTTGATCCACCCACTCAAGATCTAGTTATAAGCTTGATTGAGGACACCTTGGCCGAGCCGAATTACGAAGAGTTAGAATACGAAGAGCTAACAAGTTTCTTTGACAAAACAATTTCACAACTGTGTATTGACAAACTCGACGCTAAACTCAATTTCAGTTTGGATCTTTAGCATTCACATTTATGCTTTGTTTCAATGAAGCCGACTAGGATTGTGTGTGGTGGACTTCAAAGTTATCTTGAAGCTAATTACAGGGTTCTAGCAATTTGATAAAGGATTAACCAACCTCATAAACACAAATTTAGGCGATCATAAACACAATGAACCATTGAAAGGCATAATTGATACACACAAGCATAAAAGAAACCACAAGATCTAATTAATTTTGCAAAGGAAGGTTACATAGATTTTTACAATTTCATTCTATCTTCCTATTGCTTTACACTCTCTCCTCTACTCTAATTGTATCTCCTCAGTCAAAGAATTTTTTTTTTTCATTACATACAAAAATAACTCTCACAACTAAGTCCCAACAAATTGAGTATGTTTTGCCAACAGTATCTTAGTTTAGCTACACTATCTTTTACATAGCTAATTAATGACAACTCACTCTAACTACTTAGCAATACAAATTCTTCTAAATATACTAGAAAATATTACAAAATCGGATAATTAAGGAACCAACTCCCTTCGTAAATGGAATTTTGATGTAAAAAGATTAAAAATGAACTTGGCTGGTAGGTGCTCCTCTATCAAGAAAAATGATAATACACATTAATGATACATATGTAGGAAATGTATAGATCAAGTTAATCATGGCTAACACTAACTTAGTCGATAAAAGTTTATTGTATGTATGTAATGTTGACAATATACTCACTCATTATGCATTCAAGTGAGTGAAATAAGATAAATATTAATTGTATGTTTTACAATTTGATGTGAAATATATGATACATGTGCGTGAAATGTATGCATCAAGTTAGTCATGGCTAACACTAAATTGCCAATGAGAGTTCATTGTATGTATGTATTATTGGCCTTGGTCGTCACTCACTATGCATTCAAGTGAATAAAATAAAATAAATCTTACTTAATGTTTGCATCAAATTAGTCATGGCTAACACTAACCTAGCCAGTAAGAGTTCATTGTATGTGTGTAGCATTGGCCTTGGTCCTCACTCACTATGCATTCAAGTGAGTAAAATAAAATAAATTTTACTTCTAATTATATGTTTTACACTTTGATGTGTGTTTATAATTTTAGATAATGTGCAATCATTTACTTTGTGTTTACAATTTATAATAAAAGGTCATGAATAACCTCACATTATTAAGAAAAGATGGCAATTTTATATGGTCTGCGATGTCCAAACTATAAAATATACCTTGACCATTTATTTCTCAGTGACCAATTGCTTTATATCCTTCTATTCTATGATGGTGAAATAGTGTAATAGTGCCTTCAAATTTACATCATTTAGTTGGCTAAAGGGAATTCATAATGTTGCATTTTAATTGTTTCATATTTTGGAAAAGAGTTTTTCTAGTTATATTTTTCAATAAAATTTGTTCAAAATTTGGCAAAGATTTGTTGGAATTAGAAGTTTGAGATGTGAACTTTGTACCGTTTGGGTGTCTTCAGAGTTTTTAAAGGAGCCAAATCCATTTATACATTCAAAAACACTTTTTAAACAATAAAAATCGCAATAAAAACAAAAACAAAAACAAACAAACATAAAATATTTAAACAATGTCATTCCTAAAACGCTTTTGGCATTCCCCTTAAAATTCACAATATTTGTTTGAGCAAGAATTCATACGAAGTCTTTGGTCTGTATTCTAATGTACCCAAACAACCATTCATCATATAGTCCTATTGGCAGTTTCTTGGTTCCCTTGCTCTCCAAGCCCTAGGCTCTGATTTAAAGCCCCTCTGTACAAAATTGACGGCATTTCAACCTCTTTCAATTCCCATAATTCAAGAAACCAACCTCCCAATCTAGTCCTTCCAAATCATTTTGCATCGTATGCAAAGTGGACAAACCAATCGTAATTGCTAATGTGCTAAGTTCAAATATGAGTGTTATAGTATATCATGTAGTCCTCTATGGACAACTAACTTTTTTGTAATAGGATTTTTGTTGTAGACTTGTAGTATAAGATAAGATAATTATATTTATGTCCAACTAATGACCACAAAGTAGGTCAAATGCACTGTTGAGTACAATGATGTCCATACAATGCAGGAGAACCAAACGGTCTCTTATAAAAAATACAATGCATGAATATAAAAAGTACAATGCAAGAACATAAAAGATACAATGTATGGAATGCTCTAACGCAGAAGATCCACGAGCTAACGGTCTGAGGATCAGACCCATCTCTCCTAACATCTGAGGGTGGATAAAGAACACTGAAGAAAACTCCACTAAGTTTGTTGGCTCAATGAAGGGTCGATGGGAGGTGTGGAATATCCACTAAATCGTTGTCTGAGGGAGTTTGCGCACTGCTGGGGTTTGGAGGACCTAGTCTGTCTCCCAGGGACGGATCTGAGAAGGATTTGTTGTTGAGATCTCGTGTGGTGGGGTGAGGTCCCACGAATCCTCACTAATCTAGAGTCTGGATATGAAATGGTATCAATCGGTCTCTTGGTGCCCATGTTTGAAGGTAGTACCCTGAAAAATGGTGTGATCCTTTGTGTGGGGTCTGCTCTGATGGAAGGCTGAAGAATATGCGCTCGGAACTTGAGAGGCTCTTGCATATATAAGGCCAAACATCTCTGAATGGAATACCTGAAAAAGTCTGCGAGGGTCTAAGAGTCTCTGAACAAGCAATGGAACCTTCTTTTGATTTCGTAGTAGATAGGTCATCCAAAAATGAAGTGCACCTCGGTCTCAACTTCTTGTAAATGACATACGTGGCAAATTCTGTCTGGTCCATCAATCTGGTGGTCTATCTCTATCTGAAGTCTATGAGAACCTACTCTGAACTGGCCTAGAGGAATGCGAAGAGCATGCATCCATTGATGAAATGTATACTGGGGTCAAATAATGAGCATGTCTCTCAACTCCAAGAAGTGCTCAATGTACAAGGCCATCTTTGGGCGCAACCCTCCTAGAGGATTGACCCAAGTACTAGGATGAACTGCATGTAGATGTCCTCCTTGATGGTCTTGTTCAACTCCTGTCTAGTAGGTAGAAGGTGACAAGGGGCATCCAACGAATATCGGAAAGGAGGGAGACAATCCAACAGAATGCCCACTGACTCTACGAGATCTGAAAACCAACATCTAGCCCAACCCGAGGGAGTAGAACGGGCAAAAGTCTCAAAAGAGCAATATGCCAAGTAAGGGTATCGGTCCCTACTCTATCGTGACTACAAATCCCCGGACACGATGCAAGAATGAGACCAAACTGAAGACTGACTCACGCCGAAAGGACTAAGCTCCAAACTCTGCAAGGATGATGTGTTGAGGAACTGTCTGTTTGCATCTAATGATGCGGCGGAGAAAAAGAATTTGGACTCTCTCAACTGAAGCCCAATTTGACTCAAGTAAAGACGGTCCCTAAATCTATGAGCCATATAGAACAGTGGGACGGATCAAGGTGTCCATGAGGCTCATCTTTGACAAGATGTCATGGAAGTGGTGTCGAAAGCACTGTCTCTCGAGAAGGGCCAAAGATCCATATCCTTTGTTGATCTGAGGCTGAAGCGTTGATCGCAAACTGAAGCGGGGACCTGAGAATTGCACCCCCAAGTACGTATATGTGTTGGTGATCTCAACCTCCTCCCCTCTTAGTAGGAAGTGAAGGTCTGAAGCTTTCTTCACCCCATTGAAAATCATAACCTTGGTTTTACCCAGGTTGACTGTCAACTATCAAAGATCGCAAAACGTAGATAAGGCATCCAATTGCCTCTGTAATCCTTCTGGAGATGAGGAGAGGAGGACCACGTCGTCAGCAAAGAGTAAAATAGATATCAGAATCTGGTGAAGAAGGCAACCATCAGTGTCCTGGATATGCTCGTGTAGAAAAGCCTCCAACTCATCAATATTGATCCCAAACAGGGTAGGGGACAATGGACAACCCTGTTTAACCCCAATAGTGCTTCGAATGAAATCAGACATCCCATGAGCCATGCAAGGACACACTCGTATAGGTGCGTAATAGTTGTCAATAGGGTCGTCAAGATGCCAATATCTTGTCTCTGGAGTAAGGCTTCACTCGAAACAGAGTCAAAAGCTTTCCGAAAATCTATGAAACAACAGTAGACTTTCGAAGAGTGGTGTCGTGCCTCCTCAATCATGGCACGGAGGGTGAAGATGTGGTCAATGGTATGATGAGCTAGTTGAAAACCTGCATGTCCTCTAGCTCTGAGTTGTCTCTACGCAAGGTCACTGGAGAGTTTCCTATGTAGAACAGTATCATACAACTTCCAGAATGTGTGGCCCACCATGATCGTTCTGTAGTTATTAGGATTTGATTTGGAGCCTAATTTGTGGATCGGATGGATGATGTGTTGTGACCATGCCAGTCGAAAACCTTCACGGATTACATGGTTAAAGAGATCATCCAAGTAGCTAAGCAAAGCACGGAAATCGTGTTTAAAGAACTCTGCTTGGTAGCCTTCCTCATCTACTACTTTGTTGTTGTTCATCACCCAAATGGCCTCTCTAATATCTTTGTCTAAGAAAATGTAACAAGAAGGGGGTGGGGAGGTAACATGAATTTGGCCCTACCCCGGAATATCATAAAGGTTGGAAGTGTGAGAGAACATGGATGTAGGGTCGAGGTCAAATGGAAGGGAGGAGCATCGGGGAAGGATGGTATGCCAGAATTGTTTAGGGAAGTGGGCAAGGAGAGCAGAAAGTTCTTGTCTTCTATGAGAGACAAAGAGTCGTTTCTCACGACAAAGGAGACGATGATAAGAAGCTTTGAGGTCAAGGTAGAAGGGTTGAGAGTGGGTGAAAGCATATATAAGTTCTCGATGTGAGTCTTGCATTCATCATCGTACCATTTGTTCATGGGCCAAGATCCAACTTTTCAGGAGATGGAGGTGGAACGAGTGGAGTGAGGGAAGGATTTGAGTGTTGCTTCCCAAATGGCAGATGAAATACGAGTGTATTTAGTGGAAGCAGAATCAAGCAAGGAGAACCGGGTCTCTAATGGGAGCATCTTGTGTAGGGTAGAGGAGAAGATGTCAAGGTCGCCTTCGTCAAATCGAAAGGTGGTTCGGGGTGGACCCCGAGGGGAAGCATGGGGTGGAAGGGGAGGCTCAAACCACAGAAAAAAGGAAAGAAGTGCATGATCAGCCAGCGAAATGGGGGAGACCGAGTGATGACGAATAAAAGGGAGCAAGTTCTGGCTAGCGAGGACATAATAAACTACACTCGCACCCCTGCCATATGGCCAACACGTGAAAAAGTGGGAGTCTGGGAAACAGGGGAGACCATTTAAAATTAACAACTCATGTGATTCCCCCAACTGCAATAGATGCTTACCATAAATTGTAGTGGGCCCCAACGCATCATCTAACATCCGATGAAGCCCTATTGAATCTAGATCTATCCCTTGGGTACAAAACACATCCTCTAATCGATCGTGGAGGGGGATCTGGAGATCTCTAGTATGAGCATTGAAGTCACCTAGGAGGATGACTTCCCCAACAGCAGAGTACTGGGTGATGTCGGTGTACAAGTCTATAAAGGGTCCCCATTTAAGCCATTATGGATGGCAAATGGTGAAGAGGTCGGGGGAAAGTAACAGACTACAATGTAGATGTCCCTCAGATGAGAGACTTCGACGCTAATCTGAATCCACATAAACCTGGCAAACTCATCTTCGGCTACCAAAGATACCTTGTTTCAGAGTGAGTCACTAGCCAAACAAGCAACTCCACTTGATCCTTTGACCCCTCCCGAACTCCTTGTCTCCTGCCTACAAATTGAGAGCCAATGGTAACCTGCAATATCTGGGAGAGGTCAAACAGGGCTTGCATGAGTCTCGATCACAAAGAGGATGTTCGTTGATTCGAAAGCGTCATACCAAAGACGTGGTGATGACCAAAAAGATCCATTGCCATTTCAAAAACAGATAGAGATGCTTATACCTTGTCGTCTCCCCAAGCGGGCCCGTCATTTGGAACCTCTAGTTCGAGGTTCCCACCTAGGGGGAAGGAGTCTCGAATGATTGCCTGAAGATTCCTGATAACTACCCATTTCCCTACTTGTCGTGCTCCCATAACTTGTTCTCTGGATTGCTTAAGTTCCACAACCTGTGCTCGAGTGAGGTCCTCATCCAAGAAAACCCTACTCGGAGAGAAAACAACTTTTGCTTAGCCCTGAGGGCGCGGAGTCGATTTAATGCAATCTGAAGCTTGAGGAAGAGAGTGGAGTTGTAGCCCAACTAGGCTTTGTCCAGAGCTATATCGGGGAGGCTAAGGGTATCTTGAATGAACCTAGCCCCCACTTCCATATGATCCGAAAAGGAGTGAGGTAAGGGGAGACCTCTCACCTTGAGATTCAATTCTCTCACTCATCTGGTAAGTTCTTCCACAAGTTTTGCTTGCACCACCTCCTCAACCGCTGCAAGAGGGGTACGAGTTTTATCCTTTGCCAGAACCACCTGTGCCCAAGAATCGATGTGTCTCAATTTGAAAGTAGCCTATTAAGATCAGATTTCTTCTTGCTTGCTTTTAAGGTCAAGAATTTCTGCATGCAACGTATCATTTGGAGGATGGAGATTTTCCTTCCCTTTTCTTTCATGTAATATCTTCTTGAGGGATAAATTATCCCCTTCCACCTCCGTAGAGAGGGTGTATATTTTTGAACGGAGCTTCTTGTTTTCAGTTTCCAAAAAATCCATTTTTGCCGCATTTGTTTTACCTAAGTTGTCCATAATGAGAAATTTGACTCCATGGCTTTTTTATGGACCCCAGTTTCAACTTGCACCCCTTGACCCTTAACCACTATTATTGACCCTTAACCACTATTACTGCGGGTTCAGGGGAATCTGGGAGCTCTTACAGGATTTCAAGGAATTGGTTGACGTCCACGTCTAATTCCATCAAAAGTCCTGTAAAAAATACTACGCAAACAAGGTTAACTAGTTATACAGTTGATTCGTGGTATTTGTCAAAAACTTGGCGTGAATCATCTCTTCTTTTACTGGTCTGCATCCTCTCTTTCTTTCTTGGTCTACGCTTCTACTGTTGTTGTCTGCAGTCGATGCCTAGGACCCGACCCCCACTGCTCCCCTGCTGTGTTGCAAAGAAATTAAATAATATAATAGAATTTCAACTGATATGATGCTTTCACTGTGCCTGCCACTGATAATTTCCGGCGCGGGAAAACCTCTTTCACAGAAAAAATAGCACTCGGGGTAGAAAGAACGCGTTAAAACTCTTCTGCGGGCGCCCAAGGAAATGAGAACGTGGCTCAGAACACACGCACCATTTAAGTTCTTCACTAGACGGTTTTTTGTGTTCTATGGCCTGCGGTCATAAGGTTCACCTAATTCGAACCTTCAGTGAATCTTGATGAAAAGAGAGCAACAGCAGCTACTGCAACTGCAATGTCTCCACCCAAACTCAACCCGGAGACCTTCACTATGTGAGACTGAGGTGATAACCAACTACGCCACGGCAGCAAGAGATTTAAAAGGCGAGAAAAGCACTCCAATGGTGCTGACTTGAAACTGAGACCATGCAACAGAGAATGAATAGTCCTGCAATGGCACCTCCTGTGTGGAACAAAGGAAAACAGAGCGTTGCAATGGCACCGCCCGAACTTTAAACCTTCAGTGTGTCAGACGGAAGAGGTGTTGTGAGAACAAAAGGATTTTTGAGAGATGTTTGGGCAAATATTAAGCTTTCTCCAGATACAATTCAGATAGTCCAATATTACATTTTGCACCGAGAAGCTCATTCCTCTCTACAAAAGAATCTGAGGGCTTAATTGTGTTTGAAACATTGTGCATATTCTGCACAACCCTATTTTTAATCGTGCCAACCTTTGTACTTGATTACTGAGCTTTCAGCTCTTAAATATTGTATGCTTGTTTAGTGCTGAGAAAGGGTGTTTAGGCAAAAGCTGTTGGAAGTTCAATCATCCATTTTTATAATGATTATACAGTCCCTGTGTGGTGTCTTTCTTGAGGACATCGCAACAATTCATACCAGACAAGCAAGTAATCGATGAATTCGAGGTAATGACTAAAGATGCTGAGAGTGTTCAGAGAGAACCACTTTAGGCAATCCTGGAGTGTACCAGCGGGACTGAATATTTGGAAAATTTGAATCTCAATGGAGGGATCCCTTCAAATGATGTGTTCCTTTGGTAACTCATGTCGAATTGGAGCCCTACATCCAGAGAATTGCAGATGGGGACACCTCGCCTGTTCTTACCAAATCCCATCCCTTTCATTTCCTTCAGCTCAAGAAGTGGTAATTGTCAGGCCAGGGAGTAACTCCTCAAAACAAATTGATTCGTATATTATTCCTTCAGGTTGGTCTTTATTATATACATGAGGAAGAGACTGTTCACTTCATCTCCCGATGATTGTTTATATTACTTATTATTTATTTACATTATATTCACCCAATCGTGATGATTAGGTGTCAACATTACCCCCTTAATCTGAAGGGATGTTGGTGAGTCCAAGCATCACTCTGAATCGTTCAAGCTTTTCTCTTCCAAGCGCTTTGGTGAAGATGTCTGCAATTTGCTCATTAGTGGAACAATGACGAAGATGGATTGTTTTGGCCTCAACATGATGTCGAATCAGATGATATTTAGTATTGATGTGCTTCGTTCGATCATGGAACTTTGGGTCCTTGGCCAAATTTATTGTAGAGGTATTGTCAATCATGAGTGGAGTTGATCGTACTTGTTTTACTTGCAAATCTTCAAGAATTTCCCTGAGCCACACAAATTTTTTTGTTGCTTCAGCTGCTACCACATATTCTGCTTCTGTTGTGGAATCGGCTGGAAATGATTGTTTGCATGATCTCCAGGAGACAGCTTCTGATCCAAGACTCATAGCATATCCTAAAGTAGATACCCTAGTTTCTTTGTCTCCATCGAAGTCTGAATCAGAGAATCCAATCAAGCTGAAGTCGTCCACCTGTGTATACTTGATTCCAAAGTCTTGAGTTCCCTTCAAGTACCTTAGAACTCTTTTTGCAGCAGACCAATGTCCCTCACAAGGCTTTTGCATAAACCTGGAGGGGATTCCAATAGCAAACAAAATGTCTGGTCTGGTAGTAGTTAGGTAGTTGAGACTTCCTACAAGCTGTCTATACTTTGTTGCATCCTCAAATGCTTTTCCTTCAATAGATGTGAGCTTTAAGTTTTGTTCCATTGGAGTGGTAAGAGGATTGCACTCTGTCATGCCAAACTTGTTCAACAGATCTCCAATGTATTTCTTTTGGGAAAGAAATATGGACTTTGGATGTTGGGTTACTTCAATGCCAAGATAGTAATGAACATAGCCCAAATCAGTCATTTCAAAACTTTTCCCCAATTCCTTCTTTATGGATGCAATGTAGCTTTCATTGTTCCCTGTCATTAAACGATCATCAACATATACTACAAGATATACAACTATTTTACCAACTTTCTTGACAAATAAAGTTGCATCATCAAGATCAAAATGATTGAAGTTGAATTTCAGAAGATGCTCAATTAGTTTTTCATACCAGGCTCGTGGTGCTTGTTTGAGGCCATACAAGGACTTCAAAAGTTTGCATACTTTATGTTCATTTCCTTTCACAGTAAATCCTTTAGGCTGGGACATAAAAACATTCTCTTTTAGATCTCCATTCAAGAAGGCAATTTTTACATCCATTTGATGGACTTTCCAACCGTTCTGAGTTACTAGTGCAAAGAGTGTCCGGATGGTGGACCATTTTGCTGTGGGGGAAAAAGTTTCCTCATAATCGACCCCTTCCTTCTGTGCAAAACCTTTTGCCACAAGCCTGTTGGAAATAATACTGAGAGGGGGGGTGAATCAGTATTATCAAGTCAAATAATCCTTTTCAAAAACCAAATTGTATACGCTACTTCAGTTAATTAAACTCGCGTATATACGCAGCTATTCAGAGGTAAACCAACGTACACAGAGCAAACTTAAACTTTCAAATGATGTTTGTTAATTTGAGATGCAACATCAAATAACCAGTAACCAGAGATAGTAAAACAGAGCAGAAAGAAAATCACACACAAGAACACTAGATATAAGGTGGAAACCCAATGTGGGTGAAAACCACCTGCTGCAATTCGTCTCTATCTTTCTTTAAATTAGAAACTTCTGTTTACAATGTACTAGTGCAGTCCTTTACCAGTACGCAGGTTGCAACCTGCAGAGAGCTACAACTCTCTCTCGTTTTCCAGCTCTCTTGGAAGGGAGCTACAACCCCCTTAGCTCTTGCACTAGCCAAGATACTAGTACGTAGGTGCTAGCCTACAGAAGGCTACAACCTTCTTTTTCCTCCAGGGACCACGTTTAATCAATTTTCAGACTAGATCCATGAACACCAAACGATCATCAAGAAATTCTTCATCAACCAAACTCCTTTTCACCAACTAGATTTGAAATCAAGTAGATACTTCTCTGCGAGCTGTACACAGAGCAAACTTAAACTTTCAGATGATGTTTGTTAATCTGAGATGCAACATCAAATAACCAGTAACCAGAGATAGTAAAACAGAGCAGAAAGACAATCACACACAAGAACACCATATATAAGGTGTAAACCCAATGTGGGTGAAAACCACCTGCTGCAATTCGTCTCTATCTTTCCTTAAATTAGAAACTTCTATTTACAATGTACCGGTGTAGTACTTTACCAGTACGCACGCTGCAACCTGCAGAGAGCTACAACTCTCTCTCATTTTCCAGCTCTCCTGGAAGGGAGCTACAACCCCCTTAGCTCTTGCACTAGCCAAGATACTAGTACGTAGGTGCTGGCCTACAGAAGGCTACAACCTTCTCTTTCTTCCAGGGACCACGTTTCATCAATTTTCAGACTGGATCCATGAACATCAAACGATCATCAAGAAATTATTCATCAACCAAACTCCTTTCCACCAACTAGATCTAAAATCAAGTAGATACTTCTCTACGAGCTGTACCCAAACACAGTACCAGAAACCACACAACAGAACCCAGAACACAGCAACAATAAGCAGAAACAACTAGATCATAGCTTAAAGCATATACGCAATTTCAACAGTCTGCAACTTGCATGCATACGCATCTGCGTATGGAACAACCTGCGTATACGCGCCTTTACTTCTCCTAAACTCTGTGTATACGCACCTTTGCTTTACTGAACCTGTGTATAGATCTATAAAGGACAACACACTCTTCCAGATATTCAATCACTAGTTAACCCAGATTATCAGACTTATAGATCAGACAAGCGCCACATCAAGTAGATCAAAATCATACAGAGATACTACCATTTAGGCTTAAAGATTATGACCCATGAATAGACCTTATCCTTCCTTTTGCGCTAAGGTTCCTCCTTCCTTCAGATCCAGATCTGCGTCACCATCCAATATACCAGCTCTAGCACTTTATCAAATCTTCAATAATAATCCCGATGGTAATTTGTCACAAGATCTCCTTCCTCTTTTATAGTCTTAGGCCTTCCCCAATACCATGGTCCAAAACCGTAACATTTCAATACCATGAACCCAAAACTAGGGATCAACATGTTTGACGAGACGCCATGGTCCAAAACATAGGTTCAAGTTCCAAGATTCAACTTCCATGGACCAAAAGAATGATCACCAACATATACGCGCTTTTGTAATGTATAACCCGTGTGTATACGCACCTTCGTCTAGATAAACCTGCGTATATGTCTTTTTCTACTTTCTGAGTGCCTGAACTGAGATCTGTTACCAAAGAAGGTTGCCATCAAGGACAACACCTGTGCCATAGCTCCAAACCTGTGCCATAATGCCAACACAACCTTCCTCGTCATTAGTTTCATATTTTCTTGCATATTCCCAACAGTAAGGGGAGCCCCTTAACTTCTAATATTGTATCAACCATTTTGCTTTGGGGGTTGCTTCTCTGTGTTCATTTTCTGTGTTGCATGCAAGCATTGACACATGTTGATCACCTGCCCATTACTTGGTGACTCATCAAATGTAGCATCTTCCTTATCATTTTTGTATTTTAGTTGACACTGCACATTTTTTACCACGTTTTTCATACTATTGCACATTGATTCTACAACTCGTTTCCATTCTGGACAAGTCCCTTCTAGGTGACGATCTTCATGGAATGAGAAAAACTTAAGGTTCATGAACATTTCTGTCTAGAACATTGAGTTGGAGGTCTATGTAGTTTTAGCCAGGAAGTTGTTGCTGCCTAATGACATGCTCCTCTTTTGTTTTCTTGGAGGCCAGCTACTAGCAGATGTCTTGACCGTCCATTTCTTTAGTTCAGACACCTTTGCTCTCAAGGACTTGACAAAATGAGTAAGGGTTTCAATGTCATTTTCGTCCTTGTCTTTCCCCTTACTCGCAGTAGCCTAGGGATTCCTTCTCGTATCTTTGGAGTCCTTTGCTGGTTCATCAACCTTGGTGACTCCAATCACACATAGGTGTTTTTCCACAATGATCGCCTCTTCACAATTTTCTAGTAATGTTGGTTTCGTAGCTCACTTGACAAATTGTGCAATACTGGTTGGCAATGCAGACATGTAATAGTCGACAATGATGGAGTCATGAGGTTTCATTTTTACTGCAAACTTGTTCAAGATGTGTAAAAACCTTTGATTAAACTTTCACTTTCTCTTTCAATTCCATCTTGAGACTACCCAATTCTTTCAGCAACATGGCAGGGGTCTTGTCATCAACGAATTTTTCCAAAAACATTATCTTGAATGTGCCCCAATTCTAGATGGATTTGAGAGGAAGGTTGTGATACCATACTGCTACTCGACCATCCAAGGTACATGGAAACAATCTACAATCAACATCATCATACTGTACCTCGAGTGTCTACAGTTGTAGGTAGAAGTTCTCCAAGTGGTATTATACCTTCACTATTCTATCAGGGTCATACTTTATCAACATCCTCTCCAAACACTCTGGCATCTTGTTTAAAGCACCCGGGAGGGCCTGTTAGTGGAATTCAGTTCTTCATGTCACTAGTGATCAAATATGTTTTTACCAAGTTTTGTTAAGGGTCTCAAGTCAAATTTATCATGTAACTAGCCTTTTAGAATAAAATTTGGCCACTGGCTAGTGTGTCTAGCTCTACTGCTTCTCCTCCAAGATTTCCATGTCCGGTCACTACCATCACTCAGTTGGATGTGTCATCATTGAACAAATCATCGTCATCATTTTAGTCATGTCACCATGGTCTTCATTTAGCTTAGTGTCTCCACTAGATCATTAGGGTTAGAGTTATCAAGGTTGTCATTTCATTCAACAAATCAGGAAATGAAGGAGTAGTGGTAGGGTTTGATAAAAAATTTATGTTTCTAAGTGTAATTTACTTAAGAATGATTTAATAAGTTATGTTTCAAAGCTGCATGAAAATTTACCAAGATACATAGTTTATATCAGAACAAAAAATGAAAATTATGGTGGGCCACCCTACCATTACAAAGCTGAGTTCTATGGCCTATAAAGACCATTTTTCTCTCATTCCTCTCATTCATCACATTGTCAAGGGATCTCTAATCCATCATAACTCATTTCCTCACTCATTTCATTGCTAAAGAGATCTCATTCATCATCAACACTTCCTCAGCATTTTTATGGCCAAAAACATTCCCAAAAATTGGTCTCAAGCTACCTCATTGTGTTTTCTGTGGGAAGGCCTCATTCTCATGTTTTCAAGCCTACAAACCCTATTCCTAAACATTTTATCCTCCCTCACACTCTAACACACCCCCTTACTCTTAATCCTAAGACCTTCTATACCTAAAACCTAGCCCTATGTTGCATTTTTGGCAGCCTTCATAGTTGGGGCTATGTATAAATTCCCTAGCTCTATTCCCTCTCTCTTTTCTCTTCCCTAAGTTCCCTAACATCCCTCCCCATCTCATAAATTTTTCCTACACCCATTCCTACTCCCTAACCCCTTCATCCTATTCCCTCATTCCCTTCCCATGTTTTCCCCTTTGGGGTTTGCACTCACAAGTTTACTGTGGAGAAGGAAAGGAGGCCTTAAAATAATGGTGGGAAAATGGAAAGGTATGAAGTCTTCAATACACAGGATTGCATGCCCTCACCACTCTCCAGCCAATGTTTTCAAAATGTAGGGTGTCTTGAGTTTTGTGGGAAGGTTGAAAAAAGTAAAATTTCATGCTAAGTTGACTAGTTTTTTTGCCACACATCTTAAGAAGTATCAAGTCACAATTTTAGGGGTCACATTCACTATATCAACTGACATCATAGGAGAAGCCACAAGGATACTGAATATTGGTGAGAAATGGTTCAAAACTCAAGAGTTGGATGCCCAATTCTACCAATCCTACATTAAATCTCATTGAAAAAGAAATCAATAAAGACAAGGAATATTGGCTAGGAAAATCCAATGATCATTTGGAGAAGCTTCTCAAGAGGGCTGCAAAGACAAGTGGTTGCCCATTACTGCACAAGGAATTAGGTTTCCAAATTCAAAACTAGGTAGTTGAAGGAAAAACTCAAGGAAACCCTAATCAGGAAAAAAGAGAATGTTAAGTTGGATTTTCTTACTGATGCTTCCCTCATAGCATACCATACCACTTTAGAACTTCATGGAGCAACTCTAGACCCATTTTTAAGAAATTTGGAGAAATTTTGGTTTTGGTGAATCTTTGGAAATTTTTGAGACAGTTCTACTTCAAAATTTGTTTCTGAAGTAAGGAAGATGAATTTGAAAAAAGTGAATGATATTTTTGTCAATAATAGATAAAATAAAATAAAAAGCCTACTTCACTTTATACAAAAGTATTATGATTTTGGAGAAATGTCCAAAATATAATTGCTATGGGAGAGTTGTTCCACTTCTGGGAGTAGTCTTAGGAAAATGCATTTTTCTCTGTCATGGAGTGTCCAATTTACTTTCTTTATGAGTCAAATGATAACCTGACATCCACATATTTATAATGAGCTATAAATAGTTGAATTTTTAGCAAGGTAAGGCCCTCAAATCACTATCCAAACATTTTGTTGCACTTTTGTTGTGAGCATGTTGTGCTTTTCCAATTTTAATTAACCAACTTAAAACTATGATTATGAACAAATGAGAAACTATATTTGGAAAATGGAGGATTTTATTCTTTCTAACATACCAAATAACACAAACCTCTCTCATTTTTCTAAAACTCCTTATGGTTAGAAATAGATAGCTCCACCATTTAGCCCTAATTTCACAAAAAATTGGCAATTTTTGGCATAGTCACCCTGCCAAAATTGTAGCGTGGGCCACGTTGTGCTTTTTCTGGAGAGCTCCAAATGGAAAAATATATACATTTTTGGATATATATTGACTTATACATCACCTTTGGACACTTGTCAGCCCAAGTCATCATTTTTTGGAGGGTGAAAATGGCCAAAAACCACCTAAAAAACAACTTTCTTCCCTATTTTTGGAGGCCACGATATGCTTTTTGGCTAGCCTTGGGATAAATGATTTTTTAGGGGCTATACTTGGTATTTTTCAGTTCTTGATGGATCCATTGTGTATCATAGATAAATTTGTTTCCAATGATCTATCATGATCCCCCTTTGGAATTCAGGAAGATCTACAAAAGTGACCTGCAATCTCACGTCGCGCTTTTTGCAGTCCACGCTGCACTTTTTCCAAGAGGCTAGTTTCTTCATCAGTTCGACCTAGTTTGACTTTTTCACTTATGTAAATGATGTTATTGAGTAATTACAGTGTAAATATGATGTAATAGTGGGTGATTAATCTTTGTAAGTGGTTTTGATGTAAATTTGGCCTCATTTATGAGAGTGATTATAGTCAAAGTTAAATGGAGAAGTTGTTTTAAACCTCCCTATACATTAGGGTTTGGTTAGAACACCTCATGGAGCAGTTACTAGAGTCATGGATTCAAACCCTAAGAGTGGGGATATATTATTTTTATCTTTATGTATCATTTTATTAGTGATAGAACATGTTGGACATCAGAGGTGAGAGTTTTGTAGTTTATATTTCACTCAGCTAATCAAAGGAGCAATTGCAACTATTATTCAGGAATTCATGTGCAGTGAGTTTGTGTTGTTGTTTTCTTTCTCTGTTAGTTTCCTATGACTCAATACATCTCTCTTAAAAATTCTTAGATTCTTCAATGATTTTCCTTATAGTTTATAAGAATAATTCTTTGTTGTAAAGCTTAGTTTTGGTAGAAAATCTTTTGTGTTCTTTCTTCTTGATTAATGAATTCATGGTACACATGCTCATTAAGACCTTCTAAATATTTTAAAACCCTACACTATGTCAACTAAACTCTTAGATCCATCACAAGACATTGCTACCTTGCTCCTCCATATGCCTGCTACTGTAACCCTTTGAGGCATGGACCTATCTGCCTATTTCTCATTCCTGGTCCATCAAACAAAAAACCCTATAATTCCAAAACCTTCCTATGTTGAACATATCTAACCTAAAATCCATTATATTCTAGTCATCTCTTGACTGTGATTTCATAGATAAAACCCTCTTTGGTTTGGTAGGGATAGCTACCAAATTGAAAGCTTTTTCTGTGGTTACCTTCGTCGATCTCCTCATTAGCCTAGGACATTGTGGAGGATAACATTTTCGCATTGTTGATGAGGAAACAAGAGATCATATCTTCCCTAGGAAATAATGACAAGGATCATATCTGATTGTTGATGGTGGACAATGGTCAAACACATATGAAGGTTGAAATCATTCACTTAGTGACTCCAAATCAGTTTCAAATTTAATTCAAAGACTCCAGTAGAGGATGAAGCTTACCAACAAAAAAATAAAAGGACAATATGGGAAGATCAGGTATTCAAGTTGGAATTTCATCCAAGACTTCATGTTATTTATTTAAATTATTTCTTTTCTTTCCCTCAGAATGTTAAGAAGGCTTTCTAGAATATACTATATTTGAGAAAAGATCCCAGACCCGCATTTGATTCCTTTTCTTTGAAGATTGTGAATACAAATTTTGATCTTGATCAAGACCCTTCTTCTAAATCTTAGGATGACCATATTCATCTTGATGAGACTCAAGAGATCAAGGCTAATCCTATAGCTTCTATACATACTCCTACACCTTGTAAAATTCTAGATAGATACAAGCCACTCATCTTACCTCCTATACTCCATGATTTCCTTGAAAATTACTACAAATATCTTCCCATGTTTGATGGACAATATGGAAACATCACTTCTGAAAAACACATTCAAAGTTTTGAAAATTTTCTCGACCTTTTTGAGGTTGAAGAATATGATGTCAATGTCAAGATGTTTTCTTTATATTTGTAAGGTGAAGCTAACAAATGGTTCAAAAACTTGCCAGCTGCAAGTATTTTCAATTTTCATTAGTTTGTAAAAGTTTTCCTTGATAGATGGCTGATAAAGAGAAATCCTTTTCTGATTTTAGAAGAATATAATCATTTGGAAAGACAACCAGGAGAAATAGTGGAACACTTTCCAGCGAGGTTCAATCAAGTATACCATTCAATCCCTATTGATATCAAACTACCACCCCATTTAGCTCTCCTACACTACCCGAATGCCTTTGATCCAAAAATGGCTTTTTAATTGAGAGAAAGGAACACTAACATACTCGAAGAAATGCAAGACAGTGAAATAGCTTTGGAAGCTAATCTATTGTTCAAAAGGTCAAAGTTGAAAGAAGAAGCGAGGGAGAACATAGAGAAGCAACATCTAACATATTCATAAGTGAAGCTCAACATTTTGGTAAGCACAATGGAAG
Source organism: Pinus taeda (assembly GCA_000404065.3). NCBI lineage: Eukaryota > Viridiplantae > Streptophyta > Pinopsida > Pinales > Pinaceae > Pinus > Pinus taeda. Next base: position 33,242 of record APFE031146686.1, read on the forward strand.
AAATGATGCAAAATATAATCATGACAGATGAACTTGTTGTTCGAAAACACCATGGCTCACTTATTGCAGAAGAAGAAGAGGTTGTTGAACCTAACCATTATTCCAGTTCCCATAGATCAGAAAGTGATTGTTTTATCTATTCTTTTATGGATAGTCACAAAAATGGATTTGTAGATCAACCTTCGAATGATCAATTTGTTGATATAATGTGTAGGTTTTATGTCATTCCTTATAATGATGAGTTACCCAAGTATGATCAGTACGATGATGATTATGTTGTTGAAACAAAGGCTGACTCTATAAGGCAATTAGCGACATGTTTTTGGTAGGAATAATCTTCATTATAGAAATTCAGATGTAGCACTCAACCTATGCATATCAATCATGACAGCAATGAAAAGAATCCCGAAAATTTCAAATCAGGTGAAAGGTCTTTTCCTTTATGTTTTACTTCATTTCAATTACTAAGAGAAAACTTTCCTAAGATTAGAAATCAATAGTATTTCATTTTTGATGTTGAGCACGGAGAAGGCCATGAAATTCTTGACCAAGACTCCTTACCTTTGTGTTTCTCTTCTTTTCAAATAATAAGAGAAAACTATAAGTTTAGAAAGTAAGAAAATAGGCATGTTAATAGCAGTTGGAAGCCTTCTCCAGAAGTTTTTGAGAATGTTGTTTGTAATATAGAACCTTTTTCAGTCTACAATCACAATTACTGAGCAACATTCAGTTTGAAAATGTAGTCGAAAATGTGGAACATGAATATTTTATAGAAAATCGTGTATCCTCATTGGAACCAATGTATGACAAGTTGCAGCAATCCTCTCAAGTTCTCCTTCATCCAATAGCTAATGTTGTGGATGATGTCTATAGTCAAATTCCTTCTCCATTAGTTAAAAGGTTACCATGGAAGCAAATAATCAAGTTAGCAGTAGTTGGAAGCCTTCTCCTGAAGTTGTTGAGAATGTTGTTTATAATATAGAACCTTTTTTTAGTCTACAATCACCATTACCAAGCAACATTCAATTTGAAAATGAAGTCAAAAGTATGGAACATGAAGAGTTTATAGAAAATCATGTAGCCTCACTGCAACCAATGTATGCCAAGTTGCAGCAATCATCTCAAGTTCTGCTTGATCCGATAGTTGATGTTGTGGATGATGACTATAGTCAAAGTCCTTCTCCATTAATTAACTATAAGCTTCAAAACAATGATGACACAAATTTGATCAAGAAGCTGGTTTCATTGTCTTGTTCAGCAGGAGTCTTGTTACAAATTTCATCCAAAAATTTGTAGTCTACATTTGTTTTTCTTGAGAATGCCAAACTTCATTTTATAAAACAACCAATGTCTAAAAAGGAAGAAGATTCATGTCTCGTTGTTGATCATCAAGAAAAGGTACTCATTCACAAGTTTAAGGATCCTTTTGTCAAGTTGTTGCAGTCATCAAGGAAGACGAGTTTTATTATATTTATGGATCATGTACACATGTTCAATGGACACTTGAAGTGGCCTAGCTTTCTGTTTTTTCTGCCTTCTCAAGGAAAGTACGAGCATAATTCAAATAAGTAGCCATTTGGTGGATTGGTTACACTAGAGGGATCATTACACATGATTTTTTATATATATCTTCAGTAGTTGGGATGTTATCATTAGGATTTAAAGCCTGAAGTGAAGGACCTTAGATCATAATGGTATGCTACCATAAGTAATTTCAATCAGTTTGTTTTTTTTTATTGTTTGTCAAAGTCAGTTATTTTTCAATTTGAGTTTAGTCTTTACATTTTGACTCCAATCCCAATGAATAAGGCTACTTGGTATATGGTGTTCTTGACACCTCCAAGGAGCTGTCATCCCCCGCTAGAGCCAACATTATTTTCAATCGGTTCTTCCTATCACTAGTGATCAAATATTCTTTTACCAAGTTTTGTTAGGGGTCCCAAGCCAAATTTTATCATGTCACTAGGTTTTCAGAATAACTTTTGGCCACTAGCTAGTGCGTCTAGATCTACTACTTCTCACTGCCATCACTCAGTTGGATGCGCCATCATTGAACAAATCATCGTCATCATTTCAATCATGTACCCATGTTCTTCATTTAGCTCAGTGCCTCCACTAGGTCATTAAGGTTAGAGTCGTCAAGGTTGACATTTCGTTCAATAAACTAGGAAATGAAGCAGTAGTGGTAGGGTTTGATCAAAAAATTATGTTTCTAAGTGTAATTCACTTCAGAATGATATAATAAGTTATGTTTCAAACCTGCATGAAAAATTTCCAATCTACATAGTTTATAACAAAAAGAAAAATGAAAATTATGATGGGCCACCCTACCATTACAAAGTTGAGTTTTATGGCCTATATACACAATTTTTCTCTCATTCCTCTCATTCGTCACATTTTAAAGGGAAATCTCATCCATATTAACTTATTTCCTCACTCATTTCATTGCCAAAGAGATCTCATTCATCATCAACCACTTCCTCAGCATTTTTATGGCCAAAGACGTTGCAAAAAATTGGTCTCAAGCTACCTCATTGAGTTTTTTGTGGGAAGCCCTCCTTTTCATGTTTTCAAGCCTACAAACCCTATTCCTGTACATTTTATCCTCCCTCACACTCAAACACACTACTAAAACCCTCATACCCCCTCACTCTCAATTCTAAGACTTTCTATACCTAAAACATAGCCCTACGTTGCATTTTTGGCAGCCTTCATAGTTGGGACTGTGTATAAATTCCATAGCTATATTCTCTCACTCTTCTCACTTCCATCCACTTCCCTAAGTTCCCTAACATCTCTCTCCATATCATGATTTTTTCCTACATCCATTCCTACTCCCTAACCCCTTCATCCTATTCCCTCATTCCCTTCCCCCGTTTTGCCCTCTAGGGTTTGCACTCACAAGTTTACTATGGAGAAGGAAAGTAGTTCTTAAAACAAGGGTGGGAAAATGGCAAGGTATGAACTCCTCAATACACAGGAGTTGATGTCCTCACCACTCTCCAAGCAATGTTTTCAACATGTAGGGTGTCTTGAGTTTTGTGAGCAAGTTGAAAAAATTCAAATATCATGCTAAGTTGATTAGTTTGGTTTCCACACATCTGAAGAACGATAAAGTCACAATTTTAGGGGTGGAATTCACTATATCAACTAAAATAATTGGATCAGCCACAAGGATACCAAACATTAGTGAGAAATGGTTCAAACTCAAGAGTTGGTTGTCCAATTCTACCAACCCTACATCAAATCTCATTGAAAAAGAATTCAATAAAGACAAGGAATATTGGCTATAAAAAGTCAATGATCATTTGGAGAAGCTTCTCAAGAGGGCTGCAAAGACACATGGCTACCCATTATTACACAAGGAATCAGGTTGCCAAGGTCAAAACCAGGCAGTTGAAGAAAAAACTCAAGGAAACCCTAATCAGGAAAAAAGAGAATGTTAAGTTGGATTTTCTTTCTGATGCTTCCCTCATAGGATATCATACCACTTAAAAACTTCATGGAGCAACTCTGGATGCATTTTGAAGAAATTTGGAAAAATTTTGGTTTTGGTGAATTTTTGGAAAGTTTGGAGACAATTCTACTTAAAAATTGGTTTTTGAAGGAAGATTAATTAGATAGAAGTGAAAGTGGTTTTTGTCAATAATAGACCAAAGAAAAAAAACCTCCTTCACATTATACACAGGTATAATGATTTTGGATAAATGTCCAAAATATAATTTCTACACGAGAGTTGTTGAACTTCTAGGAGTAGTCTTGGGAAAATGCATGTTTCTCTGTCATGGAGTGTCCAAATGACTTTTGTGATGAGTTGAATGATAACTAGACATCCAAATATTTGTAATGATCTATCAAGATCTGAATGTGTACCAGGGTAAGGCCCTCAAATCATTCTCCAAACGTTTCACTGTGATTTTGTTGTGAGCACACTGCACTTTTCCAATTTTAAGTGACCAACTTCAAAATTAGATTATGAACAAATGGGAAACTATTTTTGGAACATGGAGGATTATTTTCATCTTAACATACCAAAGAAAAAAAGCCTCTCTTATTTTTCCAAAATTCCTTATGGTTAGAAATATATCGCGCCACCTTTCAGCCCTATTTTCGCATAAATTTGGCAATTTTTCACACAGTCACCCTGACAAAAGTGTAGCGTTGGCCACGCTGTGATTTTCCTGGAGAGATCCAAATGGAAAAACCTCTACATGGTTCGATATATCTTGACTTATACATTAAATATGGACACTTGTAAGACCATTTCATAAAAAATTTCAGGGTGAAAATGGCCAAAAACCACCTTTCTACCCTAGTTTTGGAGGCCACGCTACGCTTTTTGACCAGTCTTGGGAGAATTCATTTTGGAGGGGATATACTTGGTATTTATAAGTTATTGATGAATCCATTTTATATAAGAGATAAATATATTTCCAATGAGCTATCATGAGGCAAATTTGGAGTTCAGGAAGGTCTCCAAAAGTGACTTGAAATCTCACGTTGCGCTTTCTATAGTCCACGCTGCGCTTTTTCTAGATTTGTTGTGCTTTTTCCAAGAGGCTAGTTTCTTCATCAATTCGATGTAGTTTGACTATTCACTTATTTAAATGATGTAACTGAGTAATGCTATTGTAAATATGATGTAATAGTGGGTGATTAATCTTTGTAAGTGGTTTTGATGTAAATTTGGCCTCATTTATGAGAGTGGTTAGAGTCAAAGTTAAATGGAGAAGTTGTTTTAAAACTCCCTAGACATTAGGGTTTGGTTAGAACACCTCATTGAGTAGTTCCTAGAGTCATGGATTCAACCTCTAAGAGTGGGGAGATGTGTTTTTTGTCTTTATGTATCATTTTATTAGTGATAGAACATGTTGGACATCAGAGGTGAGAGTTTTGTAGCTTGTATTTCACTCAGCTAATCAAAGGAGCAATTGTAGCTATTATTCAAGAATTCATGTGCAGTGAGTCGGTGATGTTTTTTTCTTTCTCTGTTAGGTTCCTATGAATCAATGCATCTCTCTTAAACATTATTATATTCTTCAATGATTTTCCTTATAGTTTATAAGTAGAATTCATTGTTGTAAAGCTTTGTTTTGGTGGAAAATATTTTATTTGTTATTTCGTCTTGATTAGTGAATTCATGGTACACATGCTCATTAAGACCTTCTAAATATTTTCGAACTCTACACTACATCGACTAAACTCTTATATCCATCACAAGACATTGCTACCTTACTCCTCCATATGGCTTCTACTAACCCTTTGAGGCTTGGACCTAGTTTCCTATTTCTCATTCCAGGTCCAGCAACGAAAAAACCCTATAATTCCAAAACCTACCTATGTTGAACATATCTAGCCTAAAATCCATTATATTTCGGTCATCTCTTATCTATGATTTTATATAGAGATCCCTCTTTGGTTTGGTATGGCTAGCTACCAAACTAAAAGCTTGGTCTGTGGTTACCTCTGTCGATCTCCACATCAACCTAGGACATTGTGGGGGATAACATTTTGGCATCGTTGATAGGGATATGCGAGATCATACCTTCCCTGGGAAATAATGACAAGAATCATATCTGATTGTTTATTGTGGACAGCGGTCAGACACATATGAAGGCTGAAATCATTCACTTGGTGACTCCAAATCAGTTTCAAATTTAATTCAAAGACTCCACTGGAGGATGAACCTTACCAACAAAAAAATTAAAGGACAATATGGGAAGATCAGGTATTCAAGTTGGAATTTCATCCAAGACTTCATGTTATTTATTGTAAATTATTTCTTTTCTTTCCCTCAAAATGTCAAGAATGTTTTCCAGATTATGCTATATTTGAGAAAAGATCCCAGACCCACATTTGACTCCTTTTATTTGAAGATTGTGAATACAAATTTTGATCTTGATCAAGACCCTTCTTTTAAATCTTATGAAGACTATATTCAACTTGATGAGCCTTAAGAGATCAAGACTAATCCTATATCTTCTATACATACTCCTACACCTTCTAAAATTCCAGATAGATACAAGCCACTCATCTTACCTCCTATACTGCATGATTTCCCTGAAATAACTACAAATATCTTCCCATGTTTGATGAAGAATATGGAAACATCACTTCTGAAAAATACATTCAAAGTTTTGAAAATTTTCTCAACCTTTTTGAGGTTGAAGAATATGATGTCAGTAGAAGGATTTTTTCTTTATATTTGCAAGGTGAAGCTAAAAAATAGTTCAAAAACTTGCCAACTGCAAGTATTTTTTATTTTCATCAGTTTGTGAAAGTTTTCCTTGATAGATGGGTGATAAAGAGAAATCCTTTTCTGATTTTAGAAGAATATAATCATTTGGAAAGATAACAAGGAGAAATAATGCAACACTTTTCAGTAAGGTTCAATCAAGTATACCATTCAATCCTTGCTGATATCGAACCACCACCCAGTTTAGCTCTCCTACACTACCCAGATGCCTTTGATCTAGAAATGGAATTTTAATTGAGAGAAAGGAAAACTAACGTACTCGAATAATTGCAGGACAATGAAATATCTTTGGAAGCTAATCTGTTGGTCAAAAGGCCAAAGTTGAAAGAAGCAAGGGAGAACATAGAGAAGGAACATCTAACATATTCAGAAATGAAGCTCAACATTTTGGTAATCACAATGGAAGAAATGATGCAAAATATCATCATGAGAGGTGAACTTGTTGTTCAAAAACACCATGTCCCACTTATTGCAGAAGAACAAGAGGTTGTTGCACCTAACCATTATTCCAGTTGCCATAGATCAAAAAGTGATCATTTTACGTATTCATTTATGGACAGTCATGAAAATGGATTTGCAAATCAATCTATGGAGGATCAATATGTTAATCTAATGTGTATGTTTGATGTAATTCCTTATAATGATGAGTTACCCAAGTATGATCAGTATGATGATGATTATGTTGTTGAAATAGAGGTTGACTCTATAAAGCAATTAGCGACATGCTTTTGGTAGGAAGAAGATTCATTATAGCAACTCAGATATAGAACTTAGCCTATGCATATCAATCATGACAGCAATGATGACAATCTAGAAAATTTCAAATTAGGTGAAAGGTCTTTTCCTTTATGTTTTACTTCATTTCAATTACTGAGAGAAAACTTTCCTAAGATTAGAAATCAACAGTATTTAATTTTTGATGTTGAGAACGGAAAAGGCCATGAAATTCTTGACCAACACTCCTTACCTTTGTGTTTCTCTTCTTTCAAAATTATAAGAGAAAACTATAAGGTTACCAACGAAGCAAATAAGCATGTTAATAGAAGTTGGAAGCCTTATCTTGAAGTTTTTGAGAATGTTGTTTGTAATATAGAACCTTTTTTCAGTCTACAATCACTGTTACCAAGAAACATTCAGTTTGAAAATGCAACCGAAAGTGTGGAACATGAAGATTTTATAGAAAATCATGTATCCTCATTGGAACCAATGTATGACAAGTTGCAGCAGTCCTCTCAAGTTCTCCTTCATCAAATAGCTGATGTTGTGGATGATGTTTATAGTCAAAGTCCTTCTCCATTAGTTAAAAGGTTACCAAGGAAGAAAATAAGCAAGTTAACAGTAGTTGGAAGCCTTCTCCTAAAGTTGTTGAGAATGTTGATTGTAATATAGAACCTTTTTTCAGTCTACAATCACCATTACCAAGCAACATTCAATTTGAAAATGCAACCAAAAGTGTGGAACATGAAGATTTTATAGAAAATCATGTAGCCTCATTAGAACCAATGTATAAAAAGTTGTAGTAGTCCTCTCAAGTTCTCCTTGATCCGATAGTTGATGTTGTGGATGATGTTTATAGTCAAAGTCCTTCTCCATTAGTTAACTATGAGCTTCAAAACAATGATGACACGAATTTGATCATGCAGCTAGCTTCATTGTCTTGTTTAGCAAGAGTCTTGTTACAAAGTTCATCCAAAAATTTGCAGTCTACATTTGTTTTTCTTGAGAATGCCAAACTTCATTTTATAAAACAACCAATGTCTAAAAAGGAAGAAGATTCATGTCTCAGTGTTCATCAAGAAAAGGTATTCATTCACAAGTTTCAGGATCCTTTTGTCAAGTTGTTGCAGTCATCAAGGGAGATGAGTTTTATTGTATTTATGGATCATGTACACATGTTCAATAGACACTTGAAGTGGCCTAGCTTTTTGTTTTTTCTGCCTCCTCAAGGAAAGTACGAGTATAATTCAAATAAGTAGCCATTTGGTGGATTGGTTACACTAGAGGGATCATTATACATGATTTTTTATATATATCTTCAGTATTTGGGTAGTTATCATCAAGATTTAAAGCCAAAAGTGAAGGCCCTAAGATCTTGATGGTCTGTTACCATAAGTAAGTTCAGTCAGTTTGTTATGTTTATTGTTTGTCAAAGTCAGTTAGTTTTCAATTTGAGTTTATTCTTTGAATGTTGACTCCAATCCCAATGAATAAGGCTATTGGGTATACGGTGTTCTTGACACATCCAAGGAGATGTCATCTCCTGCTAGAGCCAATGTTAGTTTCAATCAATTCTTCCTGTTAGAGTCGGTCTGTTTATCCCTCTGTCAGAGATCATTTCGCTTATTGCATTTCATTTTTAGGTGTCCCATTCATCCATTCATCTTCATTCCATTAGGGTCATGCCATCATCTGACGGTAGGAAGGGTCTTTTTACTCATGTCCCTCATGATTATGTATCTGCTGGTTTGTGTCTGAATCATCAAAGTTCATCATCAAATCAATTTTACAGTCATGGATGGTCTTTTGGTTAGCAAAGAGTCTTAGGTCTAGGGTTTTGCAAACTTAGTCTTCAAAATGTCAAATAATATTAGAAGACACATGAGGGAGGTTTCCAAATAGGTTTTCATTGCAAAATTTCATCGTTATATTGCTTGATCATGACTTTTCTTCAAAACTCTATTTTGAATAAAATTGTCATTTTGTCCTTTGTAATAAATATGTGATTTTCAAAGTTTTTAGTCACGAAATGTTTCAGGCACTGCCCTGATCCTTTGCTAAAGTTCCAACCATCCATTCTTTGCAAAAGAACAGACAGAAAGGACATCATCAGCTCAAAAATCAAAGCAAACAGTGAAGTGTCAAAGGTTTCAAAGCACTACAATATTGGATTTTTTCAAAACAAAAATCAAATTTTAGGGATACAAATATAATTTTTTATGATCCAACAATCCATTTGCACCAAGAGACATCAAAGAAGTTGGGGTGAATTGTGAAGAAGCTGAAACTGTGGGTTTAAAGCTGAGACTGTTTGTTTGGAAATGCACGTGGTGCATTGGGAGAAGGCACGACGCATTGGGAGGTCGCGGCGCACCGAGCATCCTATCACTGAGTATTTTCCAATGAACGCTACGCATACAGTGAGCGCGGTGCATTGGGATCACGCATGACGCAAGGGCCAACAATGAAATTTTTTATCGTTTCTCTGCAAAAATTGAAATCACTCAGCTCTTCTCGCTCCATGTTGGTGAAAAACTTAACAATGGATCCTTAGTTACTTCCAAAATGACCAAAGCTAGAGATGTTGTGAGGTTTAGTAATAGCTGTCTATGCTGTAGAGAAGCTATATGCAACTCACTTGATGTCTCCCAGATTAGGAACCCTTGTTAAACGTTTTGGTAAGGATGATGCCAGCGTGGATTGGTACAACATTGAGAAATCCAAATGAGTGAAAGTCTTTCGTTGTGGTGAGTACGATGATTGTATAGAGAAGGAAAAAGCTTATGCAAACCTGCCAGCAAAAAAAAAGGGTTGTAAAATATGCTCGTAGAGAAGATGCTATTCTTCATGCTCTTGAGCTTGATAAGAAACAACTCATGCCAAAACAACATTCCTCTATCCTGGAAGCAGTTGGTTCTGATGAAATGAAATGTGGTAATGAGACGAAGCAGTCCAGATTACATGTTCCTAGTATACAAAAATATAGAAGTAAGCATAAATCTGTGGAGCATAATGGAATTTTGGAACCTAATTCACCTTTGGATGCCACACAGTCAATTGTATCATTTCAGTAAACAAACCCTTTAAGTGTTGTTGCATCACTATCCGTTCAAAATTTCAAACAAATGAACGAGGTAGATTTGAAGGATGATAGCACTAAAGGCACAACTCAAATGAGAGGGCTACAAGACTTTGGGTTGGGGATTGCTCCCAAGAGGAAGCAGCCTAATATGCCTGCATCTCTTGAAGGTATTCTGAAAGTAGTTCTACCCGACAATATTGTTCGTAGTCCATCTTATGTTGCTCATAGCATAGGTTGTGGAAGCCCTGTGAACTATAGTAAAGGATCTCCTTTAACATTAAAAAAGAAAAGACCTCAAGTGGGACCTATGCAAGAGAAATTTGCTAAAAGACGTGATCAACGTCGTCCTCTTACAAAGGTTTTAGAGAACAGTACAAAATTACCAGTTTCTAGTGTCTCTGATTATGATTATAGCCTAATTGAATCAGTTCATAAAGGGGCAATGGAGAGTGAAGTTGGTATTTTGTAGTCAAAGCAAGAAGTTTATCAACACTGCCCAGAAATAGTTCAGACTATACAGGAACCTCTTTGGAAAGAGAGATATCATTGCCAACTTCTCCACATGTCTTTGAAACCATAAATGGAGACTTCTGTTCTATTTCTATGATCATTGACAATGTATGCTCTAACTTGTCAGAGTATATAGATGGATCAATTATTGCAATAACTATTGGTGACCTACTGTTAGGTATCCGCACAGCTATTTTGTTGTCAGCGTTGGTTTTCATTTCAGTTGCTATTATTATGGGTGTGTTTTTGCAACACAAGGAAGTTAATCAAGAAATTCAGAAAGATCATTGGTATCAAAACATAGTTAAAATGTTAATTGGACCCAACAAAAGAGTAGAATGGATCCCTAGGAATAATTTGAGATCATCATTTATAATTAGATTTGGCCTGTTGTTTGAGGATTTGCGAGGACCATCTAAATTCATGATTACCTCAGATAGAAAATGTAAGGGCTAAAAATGGCAGGGATAGAATATTAACTTCTAACGATGGAGAGTGTTGCAAATCTTGTTCGATATGTGTTCCCCGGTATTAAAGGAAAAATTGCAACTGGAATTGGTAGAACTTTGTTTCCCTTCATTAAAGATGAAATCTTCCTTCAAAGCTATTTTTATTAAAAAATTGGTTTTTATTCAAACGGCAAAAGGAAAGGTGAAAAGTCAAAGACCGAAAGCCAAAATTAAAACGAGGAATATCTACCACAGTAGAGAGATAGGAACAGATTGCCTATTTTGTCCTTAGTCACGATTTCATGGGATCCATGCTACAATTTTTTCCTTTTAATTGGTTATTAGAGAAATTCAAGTGGAACGTTGTTCTATCTTTAGAACAAATGAATGGCTCTTTTTCTATCTTCATAATTTCAGTTGAAACAACTCCCTATTTTCATCGATCTATTTTCCCACCTCTGAGTTTATTTATTGTATTGTAAATCATTTGTAAAGGGTTGGAGTTCCAGGAGAAGTGTGGAAGGAAAACTCAGCGCTTCATTGTAGAGTTTGGCAAGGAAATTAATGAAATGATGTAGCTCTGATTCATGAGATTCACGTGGTATGAATTTAGCATATGTCTCATCTTTCTGTTTCATATGTATTTTGTTATGTTTTACCGTTCATTCATAAACATTTCCAGTTGAATGTTTTTAAGTAAGAAAGGTAGAATACAGTTTACATTCTCTGCCTTGTAAAGCATTCATATTTTGTGTTTCTTCTTCTGTTTGAAAAGGATTCATGTATTATGCCCTTTTCAACTTCTCAATAGTCTTTCCACTCCATATTATTTCAATTTGATTGCTAAACTTCCTGCCTATCTTGCCCCATGAAATACTCTGTGTCTTTGAGTTAATTTTGTTGTCCTTTGTCCCATACATCCCTGAAAATTCAGTCATTCATTAAATTATCTCTTTCATATTTATTTACTAACCTAAAATCAATATTCATTTTGAGTCATCTTAGACCCTATTGTTTATTTTTACTGAGCGTGACCCAGAGAGAGCCCTCTCCTATTCTGGTAGGGCTAGCTACCAGAATGAGCGTGGTTTGTGGTTATCCTGAATTTTTCCCTCTTTCAGCCTAAGGTATATTTAGGCTCTAACATAGTGGTGACTCCACTGGGGAAGAGATTGTTTGTTTTTTAGTGTTATTTGTTTCATAAGCTACAGACGAAACCTGAAGTTATGCCAGGTAGCCTTCGAAACACTTTTTCTATGCATCAGCGAAGTAGATAAACGCTGCTTCAGTCAATCTCTGGTCTAGCTTGTAAACGTGACATCTAACTTGTTAATTGCCCCAGTACATATATGAAGTTCAGAGCTGATGGTTCATGGTGGAAAATGATTAGACATAAGAAGGCTGAAATCATTCACCTGGTGACTCCCATAGAGACTCCACTGGAGGACTAACTCTTTCTCTGAGACAATGGAAGGATCTTAAACAAATTTCGGGTATCCAAAGTGGAATGGTATTCTAGATCTAGTCTGTTTTCTTGTAAATTACTTCTTTGTTGTTCTTGAAGCTGTCCTGAAAGTTTTTCAGAATTTGTTGTATGATAAAGGTGATCAAAATATTCAATCGACCTATTCAAAAAGTGTAAATACTGAATTTCCCTTTGATCCTGGTCTCCTTACTTTTCCCATATCTTATGATGACTCTCTTCAGAGTGACGAACCTAAAGCAACCAAAACTGATCTCGTAGCTCTTGTATATATTCCTACACCTTTTATGGTCCCAGATAGGTATAAACCTCTTGTTTTACCTTCTGTTCTCCATGCTTTCCCTGAAAATTATTACCTATATTTGCCAAGATTTGACGGTGAATGTAAGAATGTCAACGCTGAGCAGCATGTGCAGAATGTTGAGACTTTTCTAGACCTTTTTGAGGTTGATGACAAATATGTTAGTATTAGGCCTTTTGCTCTTTCTTTGCAAGGCAAAGCGAAGAGTTGATTCAAAGCCCTGCCTGATGCGAGCATCTCAGATTTCCATAAGTTCGTCAAAGCTTTCCTTGACAAGTGGGTGATTGGACAAAACCTTTTCTTGATTATAGAAGAGTATAACCAGCTGAAAATATTTCCAGGAGAGACAGTACAACAGTTTTCAGCCAGATTTAACCAAGTTTATTATTCGATGCTGGTTAATATAAGACTTCCTCCTAGATCTGCTCTCTTGCACTACCCGGCTGCCTCTGATCTAGAAATGGAGTTTCAGCTGAGAGAAAGGAATCTTGCAACACTTGAAGAGATGCAGAACAGTGCAGTAGATGTAGAGGCTCATTTGCTGATCCGAAGGGAAAATTTGAAGGAAGAAGAGATGAAAAACATAGATCAGGAGGAATTGACATCTCTAGAGGTAAAGCTCGATATTTTGGCAAGTGCAGTGGAAGAGATGATTCAGAAGATCACTACAAGGAATGATTATGATGCTCAAGCCCATGGCTCGCTGATTGAAGAAGAACAAGTTGCTGCTCCAAAACATTTTCTTTGTTATCCCAATTGTCATAGTGATTGTTTTGTAGATCATCTTGGAGAAGAGATATTTGTTGATATGACATGTATGCTTGATGATGTGTTGTATACCAATGATTTGCCTCAGTTTGATCAATATGATGATGATTATGTTCCCCAAACAGAAGCTAATCTTGCAGACAAATCAGCAGCTAGTTTGTGGGAGGAAGAAGTTCATTTTCAGCAGCTCAAGTACAGTGATCAACTGATGCATATCAGCTATGAAAATGATGAGGAAAGTGCAGCAAATTGTGAAGTAAGTGAACGATATTTACCTTTTTGTTTTGATTCATTTCAGTTCATCATAGACAACTTCCATGCAATCAGAAATAAGCTATCAACAAGTCTTGATTTGGACCATCTTGAGGGCAATGAAAACCTTGTTCTAGACTTCTCATATTCATATTTGCAGTCCCCGGATGCCATTGATTATCAAGTTGCAAACGAAAACTTCGAAGCTAGCACATGTGATCAAATGATACAAGATGATTCCATACCATTTTATTTTGAATCATTTCAGTTTTTGAAAGGTAAATTGCATAGTAAATCTTCAAATGAGCAACCTGTAGGAAATCAACAATCTCTCAGTTTTAATGTGGAGGATGAGACAGATTGAGAAATTCTTGAGCAAGTTGTTAGTGAGAAATCTTCCATTGGAACGACTAATGAAATCATTTTGGAAACAAAACCCTCCCTAGCACTAGATTTGCAGCCACCAAATGCAATTGAAGATCAAATTATAGATGAACGCGTGGAATCTGAAATACATGATCTAATGATGCAAAAGGATTCTGTACCCTTTTGTTTCGAAGCATTTCAGTTTATAAGGCAGAATCTTCGTAATATCTCTAAAGAAAAAGATGAACAACCAGTAAGATGTCATACAGTTTTAATGGATACATCGCAGTAGTCTTCTCAAATTTTTGATCCTATTGCTCATGTTGGATGATGTTTGCTGTAAAAGTTCTTCCCCATTGGCTAACCATGTGTCAGATAAGGATGTTGATAATAATCTTATTCTAAAGTTGCCTTCATTGTCTTGTTTAACATATTTTTAATTACAAAGTCCATATCAAGGTTTGTAGTCATATGAGGAGATTGATAAAAGAGACTTTTGTTCTGTTTGGAATCAACAACAGAGTTTGGTTATTCACGAAATTCAGGATCCTTTTGGAAGCTTGCTGCAATCACCAAAGAAAGACAACACAGATGTGAGGAAAATCTTAATATCCAGCTATGAAGATTACTTGGACCAGACCAGTAATGTGTTAATGGAAATCAATAGCTATGCTTATGAAGATCCTTTTTTAGTATTCTTAAAGTCATCTAATCAATTCATGCTTTGCAAGTTTATCAGCAGTCAAATTGATTCAGACTTTCCATGGGAATTGTCGTTCAGTAGTGTTCTCTTGTTGTTCCTAAATGAGCACTTGCGAAGAATTCAAATAGCAGCTAGGATGCTTACATGGTTGCAATGGATGTTCCATTTCACTTAATCGAGTGGCTAAAAGAACACTTAGAGTAGGTTTGTTAGTTATGTTTTAGTCATGTTTGGTTTTATTATGGTTTTCAATTTTAGTTTCGAGTCAAATTTTCAATCAATAAATGAGTCAACAAATCTTGTGTGGTTTTGCCAAGTCATCGACTCCATAACCCACTGGATGAAGGCACTGTCTGCTCTCCCAAAGATCTTCAGTTCTTGGCACCTCCAAGGAGCCACCATCCCCATTGGAGCCAATGTTAGAGTCTATCTATTTATCCCTCCATCAAAGATCATTTCGCTTATTGCATTTCATTTTTAGGTGTCTCATTCATCCATTCATCTGCATTCCATTAGGGGCATGCCATCATCTGACGGTAGGAAGGGTATTTTTACTCATGTCCCTCATGATTATGTATCTACTGGTTTGTGTTTGAATCATCAAATCAATTTTACAGTCATGGATGGTCTTTTGGTTAGCAAAGAGTCTTAGGTCTAGGGTTTCACAAATTTAGTCTTCAAAATGTCAAATAATATCAGTAGACACATGATCGAGGTTTCCAAATAGGTTTTCATCGCAAAATTTCATTGTTATATCGCTTGATCATGACTTTTCTTCAAAACTCTGTTTTGAAGAAAATTGTCATTTTGTCCTTTGTAATAAATATGTAATTTTTCAAAGTTTTTAGTCACGAAATGTTTCAGGCACCGCCCTGATCCTTTTCCAAAGTTCCAGCCATCCATTCCCTACAAAATAACAAACAGAAAGGACATCATCAGCTCAAAAATCAAAGCAAACAGTGAACTGTCAAAGGTTTCAAAGCACTACAATATTGGATTTTTTCAAAACAAAAATCAAATTCCAGGGGTACAAATATAATTTTTTATGATCCAACAATCCATTTGCACCAAGAGACATCAAAGAAGCTGAGGTGAATTGGAAGAAGCCGAAACTGTGGGTTTAAAGCTGAGACTATTTGTTTGGAGTGCATGTGGTGCATTGGGAGAAGGCGCGACACGTTGGGAGGTTGCAGCACACAGGGCCTCCTGCCACTGTGTATTTTCCAACGAGCGCAGCACATACAGTGAGCGCAGTGCATTGGGCTCGTGCACGATGCATAGGGCCAACAATAAAAAAAATTTATCGCTGCTCTGCAAAAATTCAAATCACTCAGCTCTTCTCACTCCATGTTGATGAAAAACTTATCGATGGATCCTTAGTTACTTCCAAAATGACCGAAGTTGGAGATGTTGTGAGGTTTAGTAATAGATGTCTATGTTGTAGATGAGCTATCTACAACTCACTTGATGTCTCCCAGATCAGGAACCCCTGTTAAACTTCTTGGTAGGGATGATGCCAGCATGGACTGGTACAACAGTGAGAAATCCAAATGAGTGAAAGCCTTTCGTTGTGGTGAGTATGATGATTGTATAGAGAAGGCAAAAGCTTATGCGAACCTACCAACAAAAGAAAAGGTTGTAAAATATGCTCGTAGAGAAGATGTTATTCTTCATGCCCTTGAGCTTGAGAAGAAACAACTCATGCCAAAACAACATTCCTCTATCCTGGAAGCAGTTGGTTCTGATGAAAAGAAACGTGGTAATAAGATGAAGCAGTCTAGATTACATGTTCCTGGTTTGAAAAAAGACAGAAGTAAGCATAAATCTGTAGAGCATAATGACATTTTGGAACCTGATTCACCTTTGGATGCCACACAGTCAATTGTATCATTTCAGCAAACAAACCCTTTAAGTGTTGCTGCATCACTATCCATTCAAAATTTCAAACAAACAAGCGAGGTAGATTTGAAGAATGATAGCATTGAAGGCACAACTCGAATGAGAGGGTTACAAGACTTTGGGTTGAGGATTTCCCAAAAGGAAGTAGCCTAATATGCCTACATCTCGTGAAGTTATTCCAAAAGTAGTTCTTCCCAAGAATATTATTCATAGTCCATCTTATGTTGCTCATAGCATAGGTTGTGGAAGCCCTATGAACTGTAGTAAAGGATCCCCTTTAACATTAAGAAAGAAAAGACCTCAAGTGGGACCTATGCAAGAGAAATTTTCTAAAAGACGTGATCAATGTCATCCTCTTACAAAGGTTTTAGAGAACAGCCCAAAATTACCAGTTTCCAGTGTCTCTGATTATGATTATAGTCTAATTGAACAGTTCATAAAGGGGCAATGGAGAGTGAAGCTGGTATTTTTCAATCAAAGCAAGAAGTTTATCAGCATTGGCCAGAAATAGTTCATACTATACAGGAACCTCTTTGGAAAGAGAGATTTCATTGCCAACTTCTCCACATGTCTTTGAAACCATAAATGGAGACTTCTGGTCTATTTCTATGATCATTAACAATGCATGCTATAACTTGTCAGAGTATATAGATGGATCAGTTGCTGCAATAACTATTGGTGCCCTGCTGCTAGGTATCCCCACAGCTATTTTGTTGTCAGCGTTGGTTTTCATTTCAGTTGTTAATATTATAGGTGTGTTTTTGCAACACAAGGAAGTTAATTAAGAAATTCAGAAAGATCATTGGTATCAAAACATAGTTAAAATGTTAATTGGACCCAACAAAAGAGCAGAATGGATCCTGAGGAATAATTTGAGATCATCATTTGTAATTATATTTGGCCTGTTGTTTGAGGATTTGTGAGGAACATCTAAAGTCATGATTACCTCAAATAGAAAATGTAAGGGCTAAAAATGGCAGGGATAGAATTTTAACTTCTAAAGATGGAGAGCGTTGCGAATCTTGTTGGATATGTGTTCCCCGGTATTAAAGGAAAAATCGCAACTGGAATTGGTAGAACTTTGTTCCCTTCATTAAAGACGAAATCTTCCTTCAAAGCTATTTTTATTAAAAAATGGTTTTTATTCAAACGACAAAAGGAAAGGTGAAAAGTCAAAGACCGAAAGCCAAAATTAAAACGAGGAATATCTACCATAGTAGAGAGATCAGAACAGATTGCCTATTTTGTCCTCAATCACAATTTCATGGGATCCACGCTACAATTTTTGCCTTTTAATTAGTCATCAGAGAAATTCAAGTGGAACATTGTTCTGTCTTTAGAACAAATGAATGGATCTTTTTCTATCTTCATAATTTCAGTTGAAACAGCTCCCTATTTTCATCGATTTGTTTTCCCACCTCTGAGTTTATTTATTATATTGTAAATCATTTGTAAAGGGTCGGAGTTCCGAGAGAAGTGTGGAAGGAAAAATCAGCACTTCACTGTACAGTTTGGCAAGGAAATTAATGAAATGATGTAGCTCTAATTCATGAGATTCACATGGTATGAGTTTAGCATATGTCTCTTCTTTCTGTTTCATATGTATTTCATTATGTTTTACCATTCATTCATAAACATTTCCAGTTGAATGTTTTTAAGTAAGAAAGGTAGAATACAGTTTATATGCTCTGCCTTGTAAAGCATTCATACTTTGTGTGTTTTCTTCTATTTGAAAAGGATTCATGTATTATGCCCTTTTCAGCTTCTCAACAATCTTTCCACTCCATATTATTTCAATTTGATTGCTAAACTTCCTGCTTATCTTGCCCCATGAAATACTCTATGCCTTTGAGTTAATTTTGTTGTCCTTTGTCCCATACATCTCTGAAAATTTAGTCATTCATTAAATTGTCTCTTTCATATTTATTTACTAGCCTAAAATCAGTATTCATTTTGAGTCATCTCAGACCCTATTATTTATTTTCACTGAGCGTGACTCGGAGAGAGCCCTCTCCTGTTCTGGTAGGGCTAGCTACCAGACTGAGCGTGATTTGTGGTTATCCTGAATTTTGCCTTCTTTTAGCCTAAGGCAGATTTAGGCTCTAACACTTCCTATCACTAGTGATCAAATATGCTTTTATCAAGTTTTGTTATGGGTCCCAAGCCAAATTTATCATGTCACTAGGTTTTTAGAATAAAATTTGGCCACTGACTAGTGTGTCTAGGTATATTGCTTCTCCTTCAATATTTCCATGTCTGGTCACTACCATCACTTAGTTGGATGCACCATCATTTGAGAAATCATCGTCATCATTTTAGTCATGTCATCATGGTCTTCATTCAGTTCAGTGTCTCCACTAGGTCATTAGGGTTAGAGTCATCAAGGTTGTCATTTCATTCAATAAACTGGGAAATGAAGCAGTAGTGGTAGGGTTTGATAAAAAAAATGATGTTTCTAAGTGTACTTCACTTCAGAATGATGTAATAGGTTATGTTTCCAAGCTGCATGAAAAAATTCCAATCTACATAGTTTATATCAAAAAGGAAAATGAAAATTATGGTGGACCACCCTACCATTACAAAGTTGAGTTCTATGGCCTATAAAGACCATTTTTCTCTCATTCCTCTCATTCATCGCATTTTCAAGGGAGCTCTCATCCATCATAACTCATTTCCTCACTCATTTCATTGTTAAAGAGATCTCATTCATCATCAACCACTTCCTTGGAATTTTTATGGCCAAAGACATTCCAAAAAATTGTTCTCAAGCTACCTCATTGTGTTTTTTGTGGGAAGCCCTCCATTTCATGTTTGCAAGCCTACAAGCCCTATTCATGTATATTTTATCTTCCCTCACACTCAAACACACCCTAAAACCCTCACACCCCCCCCACTCTCAACCTTAAGACCTCCTATACCTAAAACCTAGCCCTACATTACATTTTTGGAAGCCTTCATAGTTGGGACTGTGTATAAATTCCCTAGCTATATTCCCTCACTCTTTTCACTCCCCTCCACTTTCCTAAGTTCTTAACATCCCTCTTCATCTCATAGTTTTTTCCTACACCCATTCCTACTCTATAACCCCTTCATCCTAATCCCTCATTCCCTTCCCCTGTTTTTCCCTCTAGGGTTTGCACTCACAAGTTTACTATGGAGAAGGAAAGGAGGCCTTACAACAAGGGTGGGAAAATGGAAAGGTATGAAATCCTCAATAGACAGGAGGTTATGTCCTAACCACTCTCCAAGCAATGTTTTCAGCATGTAGGGTGTCTTGAGTTTTGTGAGCAACTTGAAAAAAGTCAAATACCATGCTAAGTTGACTAGTTTGGTTTCCACACATCTAAAGAAGGATAAAGTCACAATTTTAGGGGTGACATTCACTATATCAACTGAAATAATTGGAGCAGCCACAGGGATACCAAACATGAGTGAGAAATGGTTCAAAACTCAAGAGTTGGTTGTCTAATTCTACCAACCCTACATCAAATCTCATTGACAAAGAAATCAATAAAGACAAGGAATATTGGCTAGAAAAAGTCAATGATCATTTGAAAAAGCTTCTTAAGAGGGCTGAAAAGACACATGGCTACCCATTATTACACAAGGAATTAGGTTTCCAAGGTCAAAACTAGGAAGTTGAAGGAAAAACTCAAGGAAACCCTAATCAAGAAAAAAGAGAATGTTAAGTTGGATTTTCTTTCTGATGCTTCCCTCATAGAATATCATACCACTTCAAAACTTCATGAAGCAACTCTAGACCCATTTTGAAGAAATTTGGAGAAATTTTGGTTTTGGTAAATTTTTGGAAAGTTTTGAGATAGTTCTACTTAAAAATTGGTTTCTGAAGTAAGGAAGATGAATTAGATAGAAGTGAAAGTGGTTTTTGTAAATAATAGACCAAAGAACAAAACTTCCTTCACTTTATACACAAGTTTTATGATTTTGGATAAATGTCCAAAATATAATTTCTACAGGAAAGTTGTTGAACTTCTAGGAGTAATCTTGGGAAAATGCATGTTTCTCTGTCGTGGAGTGTCTAAATGACTTTCATGATGAGTCAAACGATAACTATACATCCACATATTTCCAATGAGCTATCAAGGTCTGAATGTGGACTAGGATAAGGCCCTAAAATCACTCTCCAAATGTCTCACTGCACTTTTTTTGTGAGCGCATTGTGCTTTTTCAATTTTAAGTGACCAACTTCAAACTTAGATTATGAACAAATGTGAAACTATTTTTGAAACATGGAGTATTTTTTTTGTCCTAACATACCAAAGAACAAAAACCTCTCTCAATTTTCTAAATTCCTTATCATTATAAATATACTGCTCCACCTTTCAGCCCTATTTTCGCAAAAATTGGCAATCTTTTGCACAGTCACCTTGGCAAAAGTGTAGCGTGGGCCACACTGTGCTTTTCCTGGAGAGCTCCAAATGGAAAACCCTCTACATGGTTGGATAGCTCTTGACCTATACATAAACTTTGGACACTTGGAAGCCCATTTCATCAACTTTCAGGGTGAAAATGGCCAAAAACCACCCAGAAACACCTTTCTACCCTGGTTTTGGGGGGCACGCTATGCTTTTTTACCAGTCTTGGTAGAATTGATTTTGGAGGGGATATACTTGGTATTTCTAAGTTATTGATGAATCCATTTTTTATAGTAGATAAATATATTCCCAATGAGCTATCATGAGGCCAATTTGGAGTTCAGGAAGGTCTCCAAAAGTGACTTGCAATCTCACATTGCGCTTTCTGTAGTCCACGCTGCGCTTTTTCTAGATTCACTGTGCTTTTTCTAGGAGGCTAGTTTCTTCATCAGTTCGACCTAGTTTGACTTTTTCACTTATTTAAATGATGTAATTGAGTAACACTATTGTAAATATGATGTAATAGTGGCTGATTAATCTTTGTAAGTGGTTTTGATGTAAATTTGGCCTCATTTATGAGAGTGGTTAGAGTCAAAGTTAAATGGAGAAGTTGTTTTAAACCTCCCTAGACATTAGGGTTTGGTTAGAAAACCTCATGGCGCAGTTCCTATAGTCATGGATTCAACCCCTAAGAGTGGGGAGATGTATTTTTTGTCTTTATGTATCATTTTCTCACTGATAGAACAGGTTGGACATCAGAGGTGAGAGTTTTGTAGCTTGTATTTCACTTAGCTAATCAAAGGAGCAGTTGCATCTATTATTCAGGAATTCATGTGTGGTGAGTTTGTGATGTTATTTTATTTTTGTGTTAGTTTTCTATGAATCAATACATCTCTCTTAAAAATGCTTAGCTTCTTCAATGATTTTGCTTAGAGATTATAAGCCAAATTATTTGTTGCAAAGCTCTGTTTTGGTGGAAAATCATTTATGTGTTCTTTCTTATTTATTAATGTATTCATGGTACACATTCTCATTAAGGCCTTCTAAATATTTTCAAGGCCTACACTACATCAAATAAACTTTTAGATCCATCCCAGGAAATTTCTACCTTGCTCCTCCATATGCCTGCTATTTTAACCCTTTCAGGCCTGGACCTAGCTACCTATTTCTCATTCCTAATCAAGCAACCAAAGACTCTATAATTCCAAAACCTACCTGTGTTGAACATATCTAGCCTAAAATCCATTCTATTGTAGTCATCTCTTGACAGTGATTTCATAGAGAGAGCCCTTTCTAGTTTGGTAAGGCTATCTACCAAACCGAAATCTTGGTCTGTGGTTACCTCCGATGATATCCTCATCAGCCTGGGACATTGTGGAGGATAACAGGGCCAATGGTCCCTGGGTCATCCATTCCAAGTTTTGGTCAGCCATATCTTCTTCTTCTTCGTCCTCCTCCTCTTCTTCAAAATCTGATGGTTCTACCTCTAAGTCAGTTGATTCATCTCTGCCTCCACCTCCTCCACTGTTTTCCCCTCTGCCTTCTATACCATATCCTAGGCCCAAGATCACAAGAATGTTCTCTTCTCCCTATCGAAAAAATTGAGGTTCCTCTCCATTCTCAATAGCTTCTGCCAGAACTTCGAGAGTGGCAAGAACTTATTCTTCCACTGATGAGACAAAAACTCTTGTCGAAGTGGTATTTGGTGTATTTTATGCATATGGAAGATATTGTATTCCTGGGATCAGTCCAACTGCTTTTGAAAACTAAAGGGTTATGGGACAGACCAAGTGGAGGCACTGATACAAAATTTTGTGTTCATGTCTGGGAGGTGAGGAGTAACCAACTTCAGAGTTGCGCATAGGTGAGACGGAGTGTGAGTTATTTCCTTGACCATATAATTGATGATTGGGGGTGAGAGGACATTCAGCCATAAACAACTGTGGCCCTACTTCTAGCACCAGAAATGTTGATAGTGCTAGACTTGCCAACATTCAAGGGATCTCCCTAGTATGAATTCCCAACTAGACCTCACACCATTTGGTGTAGGATTCCCATTCAGTATGATAGCCCAGTTTCCATTATCTTAAAGATATGCCTTAGCTCTTTCTTGTCATAACATAAGAGTGGTATACTTAGTCTTCGAACAACAAGGCTTGTGTGCTTGGTGAGTTCTTAGTGTAACTTGTGTCTAAGTTCTTTCACTGCATAGGGAAAGGGTGAGAGTGAGTCTCAAGTTGAAAGGGAATAGTCCCAACTCAATTAGAGACACACAACATAGAAGGACATGCATAGCTTCCAGCAAGGTAGTCCACACAGATGCGGAAGTCACAAACAAAAAGTGAACAGATAACATGTACAACACCCAACAGAATAGCCCACATGAGTGCTACAATTGTTATAACAATTTTAAAAGAATGAACCTATCAAGTTTTTGATGGAGTAGTCCACACGGGAAAGACAATGTTAACAACTGATACAACACATTTCCAACAGCATATGCACTAAAACAACCAAAATAGTTCATCTATATTGGTACAGGTTAAAGAAACATGCATTACAAGCTTCCAAAGAATAGTCTTACAAATGAATACAATACATGTGTGAAAACGTGCTGAACCATTAACAAGGTTTTGAATTAAGTGAAAGTTCCAAGACACATCTGTACACCATACATTACTAACCCCGATAGCAGGTCGTTGGAGCCATTGCTCGCTCCTCAAAGGAAATACTACAGACTCTCAAGGCTACGTGGGAGGAGACAAGGAAAAAAATTCTTTTGCATGTTCAAACGAGGGGTATATATAGCCAAGGGTGAACTTGAACCTTGTGACTCTTTGACTTCCCTCATGATTGTTTGACTTACATGACTCTTCAACTGACATGAATCTTCAACTTCGTATGTGGGTGTCTTGGATTTCCACGTTACATTCCATCGATTATAATAGGGTGGCCCACAGTAGTGATGTGGCCAAGATGACTCATGACATGACTCGACATGACAGTGCTGGTATGTTCATGTTGATGATGGTTTCCATGTCAAGTTGCAGTACTTTTAAGTAATGAGTGTGCTCTTGGTGTATCATAGCTTCACCTCTGCATGACAAGGTGTGCGAAGTCTTCGATGGTCTTGGTGTTCTCTTGATGTTGCATGTGCATGTATCCTCTTCACTGGTACTTGGCATTCTTCATGTGTTCATCCATTCATGAAAAAGTCTCCTAGCATGCAGTCCTTGTACATCCCATTTGTTTTCACGCCATGTCTCATCCATGTACCTGTCTCTGCAATCACTCATGATGAGACGACATCAAATACATAAATCCCCTAGTCTACCATAATGGATAATCTTTCGCTTTCTGGTGCAGGTGACCAGAAGAGAGGACAAGGCTCTGAAACTATACAAAGCACATTTCAGGCCGGGATGTGGTGCTCTAGGGCATTGCTAGGAAAAACTATGCAGAGGACATTGAGAGACTAGGATTGGGTTGCGGGAGCTTGCTGGTCAGAACTGCGTAGATCTGGGAGCCAGTCATGCAAGACATGTCTATGCAGTTTCTAAGTTGAGTGGGGTGTTGAGAAGTAGGTGGATTTTCCATGAAAACTACACAATTTTCAAGAGGAGTGGCAAGCACGCTGGCATGGGAATTGACTGACAAAACTGCACAATTTCTAGAGAGAGTGTAGTGACAGGAAGTGAGTGCCTGTCCCTCTTGTCTGTGTAATTTCTTCAGGTAGTGCAAGTAAGCAAGCTGTCAATTTCTGTGAAATTTTGGGGATGAGTGCAACCCTAGGTCACTGCTTAAGTCAAATTCTCTGGTTAACTAGTAGGAGGCTTTGATAGATAGGCTTGCAGGAAGCGTAGACTAAGATGGCTTCTTATTCAACTTCTACATTGTTTTGGATTACAATCAGTCAGTTTGATTCAAGGATTGTGCAATGTAGACTACCTGGAAGGAAACCTCAATCTATGTGTAGTTCTGGGCAATAGTACTTTGTCATTAAGGGTTGAGACTACGCAGTGTAGCTCAGTGGAGGTCTGGCTGATGGAGGGTGGTATGGTCGACAGATATTTGGCAAAATGGTTGTGTGTGTGAGCGAGTGAAATTGTGCATACATGACCTTGTGAACACACACTCAACATGACTCGATGACAAGACACCTCAAACCAAAAATACAACATATGCTCAGTGTGACTAACTAAAGGGTGAGAGCAACAAGTGCGACACTTGAGATAGATCACTGAACGACTATGATGACACTTGCACGACATTGCATACAACTTATTTTGTGAGTGTGACAGATGTTTACACAGAGAACACAACTCGTACATGCAAAGACAAACCTTCAACATAGCCAGAACAGGACCACAAGCATGACATTACAACCAACATGCTAAAAGACAACTGGTGAATGGTTAAGAAAAGATGGTGCAAGGACTTGACACGAGCTCATGGGATGAGCTCGGGTGTTTGCAATCATTAAGGAAAAACCAAGGAAGGCTCTGAAATTGGATGTAGATCAAAATTTTAGAGGGTGTTGTAGCCGCTACAACATGACTTTAGTTACAATTAGTTGTAATCATAAGGTCGATCTTGCAAAGGAAAGGCACAAAAATTGAGAGCAAGAGAAGCAGCAATAGTTGCAAAACCAAGGTATTTTGTGCTCTTGTGTTAGTGTTGGTTGCTAGTGGATTTTTTTTCCTAGTGTAGGACAGGTTGTTGGAGCATCTTGTGGTTATTGAAGGGAAGAAAGTAGATGTTCCTTATCCCCTTAGTGCAGGCCTATAAAGGACTATCGGTCTGATAGGAGAGACAGGGAGTTGGAGCTTCAAGGACTGATTTTTGAAGGACATTTTGCCAAAGTCTAGATTGCTAGTACTAATCAAAGAAGGAGGATTCTCATAGTCAAGAAGGATAGAAACTTCTATGGATTTTCAAGTTGAAACGACTTGTTTTGGAATATGAGTTATCCTGTAAGCTTTCCAAAATAGGGTTGCACCTCTTTATCGCAACTATGTAGGAAAAGGATCCTCTCATGAGGGTTTTCTATTATGTTTTGTAGTTGCTAGGAAACCATAGACATGGTCAAATGTTGCAGGCGTAGATCTGATATTGTTTAGAAAATAAAACTTGAAGAATATCTATGTACAGGAAGTACAAGAGTTAGTTCACCGTTGTGTGGGAAGATTTATGACAACCCTAAGGACAATGAAGTTGTTGGTATTCACTATCAAGAGGGTTGTGCTTGGAATACCTTATGATAGTAATATTACAACATCCAAGTCACTATTTAAAGGAAGTTTTATTGGTGCCCTAAGGACTCAAATTTTGAAGAAAAAATAGGATAGTTAGAGGTTTATTTGAAGACCCTAAGATTTGGATATTTTGGAAAGATGATAATAGAAACTAGAGAGGAGAATTGTTTCTGACTATGGAGTTGTGTGGACTGATAGAGACTTATTGGAAAGAACAACCAAGTTGTGTTCAAAACAATGGATTGGCTAACCTTGTGATAGTCATTGTGTTGAATAAATTATGTGATGGACTATCTTCAAGGAAGAAAGCAGTGGTGGACATAGTTGAGGATGTAGTATGTGAAGACCTCAAGTACAAAATCATATATTGTTAGAAAGAAGTCAATTTTTAGTTTATAAAGTCAATTTAGACTCCTAAGACCAAGTCGACCATACTAATGAAATTTGGCCGAGAAGAGGCTTATTCGACCCCTTGAAAATGGTATAAAAGGGAAGAGACTTGGACTCATTTGGACACAAATCACAAGGAAGTTTGATTTGCACCTAGAAAAGGAGAATAAAAAGTGAAGGACACATAAAAAATAAATAAATACCAAGTGAATGAAGAAGATCTTAAATTTGATATATATCTACCCACATGTGAGAAATTCTAGGGTTTTTAACCAATTTGCAGGGTCGAGAGTTGCAAATCAAAGTTGAAGGCCTGAATTGAGGGTTGAAACTTTGGTTGGAGTAGAATTTGAAGACGTTGACCATTGTTTACTTTGGTATACTTTGTATTGTTTGGAAGAGATCATTTAGAGGGATGACTTGGGGTTTGAGGAGGTCTTAGACTTGGTCTTTAGGTCTTGGAAGTATCATATTGATCTAATTCTATAAGAAGAGGAGTGTTTGTGTTTTCATCGGTTGTGGGGTTTTTCCATGGCATGGAGACTATATCTTATGCTCTTTGTGTTTTTTGATCTTCATGTTTTTTTATAATTAAGTTGATGAATAAGTAAAACAAAATAATAAATAGCCAAAAAATATTGCAAGTAATTATCAAGTAAGGAAAATCAACATTAATCTACAAATGCCTTGATTTTTCAACATCATGGAAGCTTTAGTTCGAGATTTTTAGGCTCAATTCAACCCTAATATCTCCCAATTCAACCATTAATCAACCTTCCTAACACGCTTTTGGGAAACTTTAAACTAAAAAATTAGGGCCTTTCACACAATTCCCGTAGGATTACACCTATAACTTCCAAATTAAGTAATTAAAATCTTAAATTTAGCTTAAATTAGAAATTAAATTTTGGGTTTTCCATCTCATTGCACGATTTCATAATTCTCTTAAAATCCCCCTAAAATTTTCATGGATATTTTTTATCAAACACGCTATGGGAAACCCTTACAAATTTTGTCTTTGATAATTCTCAATGGTAGTAATTGATTTTAACCCATGTGGACCTTGTGTTGAACCTTTGGGAGATCATACTGAATTGTAACACGCATAACCACCCAATATAATACACACTAATAGCAACACTATCTATCATAACATAAAAACAAATTCTTTAAACCTGGTTGATATAACCTTTCATCCATGAATAATTATACCCATTAAGGCTCCACCATCAACTAGAATTCTAATAATTACTCTAGAACATAAGTTAGTCATCATACCCCTTCTAATTATGTCATGAATTCCTAATTCATACTACATAGCATGTTGCATGTAATAACCATAATGAAACATAATAAACATGTAGAAACACATATAATTCATAAACACCATGTAAACATAAGAACATACACAAAAAGGAACATAAAACATTATTTGATTCACTTATATTTTAAAAATGGAATGGCTTGGCTACATGCCTAAAACTTTCCACCTAGCCATAGACCTCACTACTATAGGACTCTTAGTAGTTGGTTACCCCTAAGCTAGGGCTACGAATCCACTAGGGAAAAGGTGCACCTAAAACTGGTTATGATCATGCAATTAATACAAAAAATATATTGGTCAAGGAATGAAAATCCAATGGCACTCAAACCTATATTCTTACATTGCCCATCATCATACACAACCCAAGGCAACACACCCCCTTCTTTGTGTTTGTAGTCCCTCAAGTTGTGCCACTACCCTTCTAGGGCTGCAAAAAAATATGGCCAAGTATTTATAGATACTTATTGCTCCAAAAAACTTAGCTACCCTTAGGACTCTCTAGGCACCCCCCACGCCTCATAGAAAGGAACCTATCACCACACTTCTCCCTCCCGGGATCCAACCTTCATCAAGACAACCTAAGAATAAGTGTATAGACCTAGATCCACCTAAGATCCATAGGGTGGCACAATATGAAAGGATTACACTCTCCTTGGAGAAAATACAATGGATAAGATGATCAAAATGGATGACAATGATGGGAACTACACTAAAATCCCACTTTATATAAGCATCTTCCCAAAATGATAACTAGAACTCAAAGAATCCCTCTCCCCAACACTTGGATATTCATTGCCCCTCCTTTGGAAATTAGTATATAAACAAATAATAATGAATTAGGATTACTCTAATGTTTGGCTTAAGCCCCCTTCATGTAGCCCTAACCATCCTTTCCCAATGATGGAGTCATCTACCTCCTGTAACACCCTCCTCCCACATCTACCCAAGTAACCAGCCAACTGGAAACATGTGATGAGAAGTTACCATGATATGATTCAACCTCCTAAGTAACCTTAAGGGAGTGGAATCGATGGAAACGTGCCATACATATATTCCACATCAGCAACAAGACTCCTAGGAATCATCCCAACCAATCAGGTAGCCACTCCCTGGGTCCCACTAAACTTTTAGACCACTAAACCCCTAGATTCTCCCTTGATATGGACAAGGGTGGGTCTGAGGACCTATGGGTGGATGCACATCATGGGTATGTGAGCATTTAGGGACTTTTCTTCTCGAACCTATGCCCGCGACTTTGGTATTTGTGCCACTATTCAAGCCCAAAATACAAGACACTACCCAGAAACCCCTATAGCCTTCATAATCGATAAATTACATTATTACAAGACTTACGAAGAAAAATTGACTCCAGTAATAGGCCTAACCATCCCCAACCGGGAATGGAATTCTGTCAAACACTTCATATCAATGCAATCTATAGGAAATAAATACAAGACATAGCATAAATGACTGATAGCTCATATGGAATTTGACAAGAAGGATCACCACCCTCTTCCCTTCATTGTTTTGACATCAATTAGGTCTTGCATCCATTATCCTTTCACTTACAAGTAAATACATGAAATAACAATGACAATAACCAACCATATAACCATGCTTATAACCATCATTAAACCATGAAAATAGAAATGAGATAACAACCATTAAAACCAAATATTAACAAGTAAAAAAGTAAGAAAACTTAGCTTTTATTAATCATAGGAAAAGTCGATGAGGTTCAAGACCTCCACGTACCACCTAATCGTAGACATGGTTGAACCAAATATTTCTTTCAGCTAGTCACCCCTGTGCCATATTCCAAGCATGAATGTGGGATCTCATGGATAAACCAATCCAAAAAAAATTAAGGGAATCCATACTTTAAACCACCTCCACCCTCACCAAACTGTCATCTCACCAAAACCGGCACCGAAATCACAAAACAAAAATGAGTTTGGAATGCTTGTAGGCTCCATCACTATCCTTGAGGAATTTTCTGTCTCCTTGTCTCTTAGGATTTGCCTCAATCCACACCGGATTACTAGGCCCTAAACTGAGACACCGTCAACTCAAGCTTTACCGCAATCCACATTGGATCACTAGGCCCTAAACCGAGATTCCACCCTTAGGATTTACTATGTATCCAACCAAAACCAATCAACGGATTCCTAGGCCTTTGGAATTTTCCTTAGAACACCTCTGCCCTAGATCCTAAAACCATCTGGAAATTCCAGATATCCAAATCGAGAAAACAATCCCATCACACCATGGTTATATAGAAAAAGGCAAGGGTAGGATGAAAACTAGTGTCATAACCTAGAAAAATCATGCCATCAACAAGAGGAAAACCATATATGAACATGTAAAGCCATGCATGTCAAAGCCAGCTAGGAAATCACACATGCAATATGTTACCTGCAAGCATTCCTGCTAAAGTTGCTTGATCCTACTCTTCCTTACTTGATCTTTTCTTTCCTTCCTTTCATTTGCTTTTTTTTTTCCTTCCTTTCTCCAAGTCTAGAGTGCTCCAAGAAAAATCTAAGTGTCCAAGAGTGTGAGAGAGAGAGAATAATGAGTGAGCTCCAAAACTGAACTAATGAAAGGTTACAAACTAATCCTCACAAGCCTTTTTATCAATTAGGCCTATATTTTCTTGATTTCCCATTACTTTCATTCAATTTCCTCCTCACGTGCAACCTGTGACCTTTCACCTTCTTTTTCTCCTATTTTCCTTTATTTTCATAAATAAATGTGCCAAAATACCTTTTTACCTTTTTAATGCCTTAGTTGTTTCCTTTTCCAATTTCCTTAGGCATAAACACATCCATTGATGCCCACGAGGATGTATTTGCCCAATATTTAGCTTGGAATAAGTTTCCCTTAACCATGGACCTACTTTTCCTTTATTAATTTTTATTACATGAACTTTTAACCAGGGGTTGTTAGACATCCCTCCCCCTTGGGGAACACCTTCTTCAGTGTTAA
This sequence comes from Pinus taeda, assembly GCA_000404065.3. Lineage (NCBI taxonomy): Eukaryota > Viridiplantae > Streptophyta > Pinopsida > Pinales > Pinaceae > Pinus > Pinus taeda. The sequence goes on from APFE031146686.1 coordinate 64,358, forward strand.
TCCACACCAAGACCTTAGCAAATCTACTGAAAAGAAAACATATTGGACATGGATCTTTATAACTTAGCACGTTGCAGTATTTACAATGAATGATCTACTCAAAAGAAAAACATCATAACAAGATAACAACCATACCGCTTATTGGAGCTTTATAACTTAGACCATGGTAGTATTTACATCCATATACATATGTACATATATCAAAACATCAACAAAACATATGCCAAACATATACCAAACATCTAACCAAAACTTCATTTCCTCCACCGGCAAACAAATAAGGATACATGACCTGCATCTAATCTATCACCTCCAATGCAAATTCTACGGGCCCAAAGTGCCTCCAATGCACTTTAACTTGCTCTATAGCTCTATTCATGAGCATGATTTTCTTTCGCTGCAATATGCACTGAGGCTCCAGATGGAATTCTCCTTCTTTCTCCACCCGTAATATAGACCAATCAATAACATGATCAACATCCTTTATATACCTCTTAATAAATGAAACATGGAAAACATCATGGACTTTCACTGTTGGAGATAGTGCGATTCAATAGGCCATTGGTCTGATCCTCTCTAAGATCTCAAAATTCCCACAATATCATGGTACCAACTTGGCACATGATCCAATCCTCAAAGAGCTCTTCTTGGGATTGATGCACAAATACTAGTGTTCCACAGGGTCGCATCCTCCCACCTGGGGGTCATGTTTCCTAGCTCCCTCATGCTCTGGGGACTTGGGGATGAGAGGGGGACGTTTCCCCATGCTCCCAAAAAACAAGATATGTGAGGAAACTTGAAAGGGGTCTTTTCCTCCATTTTTTAGGTCGTTTCCTCCAATTGGGGTCATTTCCTAGGTGAAAGGGATCTTGAGGGGTCGTTTCCCTAGAAAAAATTCACACTTTTTTTTATGAAACAAAAAAATCATAATTTTTAATATTTGTTGACTGACCGTGAATAATTTACATTATGTTCATTTCGCATTTCATTTTCTGTTTGCTCCTTTGTTGAACTGAACATTGCTGCCATCGTCAAGCAGCGTTCTAGCTACTCCTTCATTGAACGAAACGTTGTTGTTCATGTATTAGACTTGAATTTTATATTATTCAATATTCAATGTTCATAGTTGGAAGTGGAACATAAATATGGTTTAAAGTTTAAAGTTTAAAACTTTAAACATTTATAATTTTATATTTATTTTCATTGTGCATTTTTATTAAGTTAGCAGACTAGTAGTTACATTGTACAGTTAAAAAATTACATGTATGATGTATGATTATAATTTATATGATAATGATATCAACGATCATGCTTTTCATTTTAAATTTGTTTCAATTATATGATTCATCGATTTATATTTTATATTTATAAGTTTTTAAAATCCCGACGTCCCCCCCACATTTCCTAAAAATTGGTGGGGAGATTTTGCATAGGCTTCTCCTGCGTATTCCCGCTCCCTCACCTCCTCATCCCTGAAAATTGTTGGAACATTGGCAAATACACATGCTCGCGAACCTAAAACCCCTTGAATTCTCTGTGTTGGTTCACATCACTCTTATGTCTATCCTGTGCTACTTTCAAATTCTTTTTTATAACATGCATTTCTTGTTCCATGTTTGCCAGCATATCCGGTCCAATAAGTAACCTATTCACTGGATCACTCTAGATGATGGGAGTATTACAAATCCACCCACACAGTGCCTCAAAAGGACTCATCCTCAATGACTCATAATAAATATTTTCGTATGAAAACTCAGCCAATGGAAGATACACCTCCCATATTCTTTTTTGGTGCATCACGTAGACTCTCAACATATCCTCCAAGATCCTGTTGACCCTTTCAGTCTATCCATATGTCTGCGGATGATAAGTTGTACTGAAGTCCAACTCTATACCCAATCCTAAAAATAGTTCCTTTGAAACTTGGAAGTGAACTTCACATCCTTTTTTGACACGATCTTCTTCGTAACACCATGTAATCTCACGATATCCCTGATAAAAATCTATGCTGCCTCACTAGCTGAATGTGTAATCTTCACTAGAATGAAGTGAGATATCTTGCTCAACCTATCAACCCCGACCTTAATAGAATCATGTTGTCTCACTGTCCTTGGAAGACCTGTAATGAAATCCATGGAAATGACCTCCCATTTCCATTTTGGAATCAGAATAGGCTATAGCATTCCACTTGGATTCTTACATTCTGCCTTTACCAACTAACAATCTAGACATCTAGCCATGAATGCTGCCACTTCCTTCTTCAAATTTGGCCAATACTATAATTTCTTCACCACCGTCAATGTCTTCTAATATCTTGGGTGACCTGAGTATGGCTTCATGTGAAACTCCCTCAAGATAAGCCTCTTGAGCTCACTAAAATCCAACACATAGATCTTGTCCTTGAATCTCACCAAACCATCTGTCGTGAGATGATAGTCTGCATCCTGATCACTTGTACCTGTAATTGTACATGTACTTGTACTTGTACCCATACCTATACTCTATTGTAACCTATGCATAATATCCATATACTTGTCCTCCCATTGTCCTGCCTGCAAGATCTTATCTTGTAACTCTGTACCATAAGAGCTCATAGCTACTATGTGAATCACCTGTACCTTCTTGCTAAGAGCATATACAACCTAGTTCTCCTTTCCCTTAATGTATCTAATCTCAAAGTCAAACTCACTAAGGGTATCCAACCATCTAGCTTGCCTAGAATTTAGACTCATCTATTCAAACAAATATCTCAACCCATTGTGATCACTCATCAATACAAATCTCCTTCCAAGAAGATAATTCCTCCAAATATTGAAGGTGTAAATAATAGTTTCCAACTCAAGGTATGTAGGGTTTAACCACATATAGAAATTACCTACATACGAATTCTAAAACACAGAAAATAAACAATGCGAGAGCATAACACATATACACAGATATTTTCTCGTAGATCCCAAAACCAGGACTACTAAATTGATTTTTCATTATGTTCCTTTCAATGTTACTATACATATTTATACATGTCAAAGCATCCAATACCATGGACTGAAAACCATTGTGTCCAAAACCATAAAATGAAAACCATCGTGTCCAAAACCATGTGTGAAAACCATGCACAAAAGCATAGGTAGGTCCTCCCAACCTAATATAGGCTAGCCGTGGAAAGAATATAACACAACCCAACATTCTCCCACTTGTTGTTTTCTTTCCATAAGGGGCCACAGGAGAGCTTAGTCATTTATCTAACCCTACAATGCACATTGTTTCTCTACACCAAGAGAACTTCTCAGAGCTCACAGATTTTGTCAATGCATTTGCAGTATTCTTCAAAGTGCCCACCTTTACCAGCAACACCTTTTTGTCTTCTATCATATCCCTCACAAAGTGATACTGAACATCAATGAGCTTAGTATTTGAATGATAAGCATGATTCTTTGCCAAAAAAATTACACTTCAGTTGTCACAGCCTATCCTTATAGATCCATGTACTAACACCATACTTGAAAACAATCTCTACAACCAAACTACTTGCTTACTTGCATGAGTGGATGACTTGTATCCAACCTCTATAGTTGATAGCGTCACTACAGATTGTTTCTTACTCATACGACTGACTACACCTCCAAATAGGTTAAACACATACCCACTTGTAGATCTTCTCTAATATAGATCTCCAGCCCAGTATGCATCAACAAAGCCACAAATATCCAACACTCTGTCCAATCCTGGTTTTCCTTGATAGCACAAGCCATAATCACTAGTGCCACACAAATACCTAAAAACTCGCTTCACTGTTGTCCAGTGCTCCTTCCCTGGTTTTGACATAAACCTGCTCAATACTCCCACTGCATGTGCAATGTCTGGTCTAGTACAGACCATCAAATACATCAGACTACCAACTGCACTTGCATATGGAACACGGGACATGTCCTCTTCCTCTTCTTTTGTCTTGAGACACTATTCAACAGATAACTTTACACCTACATGAATAGGAACCTTCACCAGTTTACTATCCTACATATTAAAGCCCTACAATATTGTCTCAACATACTTCCTGTTGTTTAACCAGAGCTTCCTCTTTACCCGATCTCTTTTAATTTCCATGCCCAAAATATAGTTTGCAGCACCAAGATCTTTCATGTCGAATTTGGAGGACAATTGGGTCTTCAAATCCTGGATAATTTCTTTTTCATTTCCAACCAACAACATATCATCCACATACAAGACCAGATAATTAACATGGTCACTAATTAATTTAAAATACAAACAGTGATATTATTTTCTTTTGGTAAAGCCAAGTCTCCATGTAAATGCATCAAATTTTTGATACCACATCCTTGGAACCCATACAGAGACTTCTTTAACTTGCATACCAATTCTTTCTTACCCTTCACCAAAAATCCTTCAATTTGCTTCATGTAGATCTCCTCTTCTAGATCCTCATGAACAAATGTCTTCACATCCATTTGTTCTACCTCAAAATCAAAAGTAGTAGCAACAGATAAAAGTAATCTAATAGAAGCTACCTTGGAAAAAGGAGAAAAAATATCAGCAAAATCAATTCCCGGCACTTGGGAATAACCTTTTGCTACCAACTAAGCTTTATACTTTTCCACCTTTCCTTCTACATTTCTCTTCTTCTTGAACACCCATTTTCTGTCAATGGGTTTCCTTCCAACTGCCAATTCCATCAGATCCCACGCCTCATTTTTGTGCAAAGATGAAATTTCATCAACCATGGCCTCTTTCTAGAGTTTTCCATCCTCTGAATCTACTACTTCCTTCACAATTCTGGGATCATCATCAGTAATAGATAAAGAAAAATTTGAATATAAAGCGGATGGACTATACCTTTCTGGTTGTCTTCTTTCTTGAACTGATCTTCTCACACCTGGAGTTTTTGGCTCTTCATCTTCTGATTCCTCTTCTATTGTAAAGTATGATTCTTCCTCCTTTAGCTCAAACTCTATCTTCTCAGGTTCTTTTGGTTGGACTTCATGTTTAATAAAATCTATAACCTCTTTGAACACCACATCTCGGTTGTACACAACCTTCCTTGTTACTGGGTTCCAAAGCTTATAACCCTTTAAACCATCCTTATACCCAATAAAGATCCACTTTTCAGATTTACTATCCAATTTTGTTATTTTCTCCTTTGGAACATGTACATATGCATCACACCCAAATACCCTCAGATTTGAAAGAGAGGGTTTCTTACGAGTCCATACCTCTTATGGAGTCTTATCCTCCAACGCTGATGAAGGTGACCTATTGACCAAGTAACATGCAGTCTCCACTGCCTCTGCCCATAATTCGTGTCCTAGCCTGGCACCACTGAGCATATTTCTTTCCATTTCCATCAATGTCTTGTTGATTCTTTCTGCAAAGCCATTTTGCTCAGGTGTATATGGAGCATTCTTCTGTCGTTCTATACCACACTTCTTACAGAATTCTTCAAATTCCTTACTACAAAACTCTCCACCATTATCTATCCTCAACATCTTTATCTTCTTCTTTGTCTGGTTTTCCACTAAGCCTTAAATTCTTTAAACCTTACAAAGACTTTAGATTTCTTCTTGAGGAAATATATCCATGTATTCATTGAGAAGTCATCTATAAATGATACATAGTACATAGAATTACCTAATGATGGAACCTTCATGGGTCCAAACACATCGCTATGCACAAGCTCTAATATCTATTTCGCCCTCTTACCAATAGAGGGGAATCTCACTCGATTCTGCTTCCCATATACACAATTTCCATAGAAATCAAAATCTAGGGAGTTGTTAGTCACACCTTCTACCATACCTTTACCATGAAGTATTTAAAGGCCCTTCTCTCCAATATGTCCAAGCCTTTGATGACATAACATGGTCTTTTCTCTAGATACCACTAGATTTTTTGTTGCACTTTCAGGAACCATAGAACCGTTGCACCCATCAATAATAGTGCTACCTAGTAGCTCATACGTAGTTCCAATCCAAACTCCCCACACCAATACCAGTGCTCCCCATGCCATCTTGCAAGTATCTTTCTCGAACACTATTTGTACACCTGCATCATCCATCTTGCTTATAGAAATCAAATTTATGGCCAATGCAAGAATATGCAGAACACCCAGAAGTGTTCTAACCCTTCCACCTTGCAACTTCAACTTTACTTTTCCGTGACCAATGATTCTAGCCTTCCTATCATCCCCTAAGAAGACATCACCACCATCATATTTCTCATACTCGTAGAACCACTTTCTATGGGGAGTGAAGTGAAAAGATGCACCTGAGTCAATCAAGCATGCCTCATGATCTACATGTGTACTTGAAGAAGCCAATTATAAATCCCCACCTTCATCTAAGGTGGTTTTTTCCTCTATAGAAGGAGCATCATCAGATCCCTTTCCTTTGTCAGGAGCTTTAGATTTATAGTCCCTTTTGTAGTTCCCTTCCTTTCCACATTTCCAGCACACCACCTTTACAGGTTTTCCTGGAGATTTAGATCTCCCCCTAGATTTAGATCTCCAACTCGATGACTTATTTTTGTTTATGTTCTAGGACTGTCCTCGTACAGACAAGGCATCACCATTCTGACTCTCCATATTTTTCTGTCTCATCTCCTTGGTCAACAAGGATGAGACTATTTCATGAAACTACAAGGCAGTTGCATTGCTACCTATTACAATAACTAGACTATCCCACGAATCTGGTAGAGAACACAACAAACTAATGCACTTATCTTCATCTGAAATTTTAATATTAATTGACAATAATTGACTTACTAGAGTATTAAATTCATTCAAATGTTTTTTCACCGAGTCTTCATATTTCATCCTCAGGTTATACAGCTTTTTATATAGGAAAATTTTATTCACCAGAGACTTAGATTGGTACAAAATCCCTGACTTGTCCCACAAAGCCTTCACCATAGCTTCCCCTAATACATTTAGCAATACTAAATCTAAGGCACATAATCGTATTGTTCTCTTTGCCTTCCGATCCAACTTCTTCCATTCTTCATTGGACACTCCCATTGGTTTAGTATCTAGATCTACCGCAAGCCACTAATATTTATCCACCAATAGATCCTCCATCTTGAATTTCCATAACTCAAAACTCTAACCATTAAATTTCTCGATCTCTATATTTCCATTGCTCATCATCTTCTTTCACCACCAGAATTGATGCCACAGATCTCCCACTGAATAGGGTCTACCATAGGCCCAAGTGAAACCCCTCAGCAACAAAGGCATCCCCTTGAAGCCAACCAGCTCTGATACCAAATGTAGGACCTTTTAACCCTGTATAGAAATTACCGACATATGAATTCTAAAACATAGAAAATAAACAATGCAAGAGCATAACACATAAAACACATATACACAGACTCTTTCCCCTGGATCCCAGAACTAGGACTACCAAATTGATTTTTCATTATCTTCCTTTTAATGTTACAATACATATTTATATATGTCGAAGCATCCAATACCATGGATCGAAAACCATCACATCCAAAGCCATGGACCGAAAACCATCAGTGCAAAACCATATGCGAAAACCATGCACAAAACCATAGGTAGGTCCACCCAACCTAATATAGGGTCCAAAAAGATTTTCCTAGGGCGCTAACCCGAATCCCGTAGAGGGGGGCTACCCACCCCACTCAAACCCCCTGTGACCCCCCCCATTGTGAAATCATCACAACAAAGGGAGGGCTCTGCCCCCCCTCTAACCCCTCGATTAAATATGTCAGCTAGTCATGGAAAGAATGTAACACAACCCATCAAGATCATGAGTCATGTAGTTCTACTTGTGCTCATTCAACTTCCTAGACTCATAGCACACTACTTCTCCCTCCTGCATGAGCACTCCACCAAGTCCTCTTTTACATGCATCTGTACACACTATAAACTTCTTATCCAAAGCTGCAACCTTAATTACTAGAGCATTGGTCAACAATTGCTTCAGCTGCACATTCTTCTATCCATTCAAACATCTTACCTTTCCTCTGCAAGGATGTCATAAGATATTCACTACGTGAGAAGTTCTTAATGAACCTCCTATAGTAACCTGCCAATCCCATGAATGATCTCACCTCATCCACATTCCTATTAGCTTCCCACTACATGATGGGCCTTATCATTTCTGGATCTACTGCTATGCCTTCCTTGGAAGCAACATGCCCCAAAAAATGCACCTTTGTCTGAAAAAAGTTTCACTTGCTAAGGTTCACATTTAATTGATTCTCTCTTAGCAATCTGAACACTACTACTAAATTCTCGACATTCTCTCCCTCATTATTGGAGTATATCAAGATGTCTTTAAATGAATACAATAACAAAATTTTCCAAATAAGGATGCAACACACTATTCATCAAACACATAAACGTAGTTGGGGCATTAGTAAAACTGAATGGAACTAGAACAAACTCATAATGCCCATACCTGGTCCTAAATGTGTTCTTATAGATATCCTCTTCCTTGATGCATATCTGATAGTATCTTGATCTCAAGTCGATCTTAGAGAACATTGTTTCTCCCTTCAACTGATCAAACAAATCATCAATCCTCAATAATGGGTACCTATTCTTGATCATGACCTTTTCCAACAACCTATAATCAATGCAGAAGCCAAGAGTACCATATTTCTTCTTTACAGACAACACTAGTTCACCCCACGGTGATAAACTTGGCCTAATGTATCCTTTAACTGTAATTTCAATTCTACTAGCTCTGGTGTTCTCATCCTGTAAGGTTCCTTCGATGCTTGTGCTACCCCTGGTACCAACTCAATAGAGAAATATACTTCCTTGTGAGGAGGTAACTCTATAATATCTGCCAAAAACATATCTTGATACTGTTGCAATATTGGGTACCTCTTGAAGATTTCTGCATCCTCAACATCTTTACCCTTGTCACTAGATATATGCACTGCAAAAATCACACAACCTTTACTGCAACTATGCTTATTCTCTTTTCCCCATTATCATCCAAGCACTCAATGGCCTTGTCGAAGCAATCCATTTTGGTCCTATGAAGGTACAGGCAATCCATACCCAAAAGCATGTTATATGATCCCAATGGTAGTACATTAAAATGTCTTTCTGTACGCATACCATTTAGCTCAAATGCACAAGCTCTTACCTAGTGGTGAACTCTCTTATTTATACCTTTAGCCAACTGCACCAACCAAGATTATGCATGCACTTCTTTTCTCAGACCACACTTATCCACCAATTTAGGATTAATATAAATATAATTAGATCCAAGGTCAATCAAAATAGAAACAACTTGATCATAAAGCTTACTGTCCATTTCAATTATAGATCCATGATGATTTGCCTACCTATTGTCAACAACTACATAAATATGAGGAATGTTATGACTAACATCCGAAACTATATGTGCCTCCTAAAAACTATATATCTGGGGTCTACCACCCTGATACTGCAGACAATACCTCTTACAATGATCCTTGCCACATATCCAACACTGCAACGGTGCTCTACCATTGCCTCTAGTCAGTTTCTCTCCATGTCCCTTCTTGACTGTATTGAACTTCTTGTAAGGGACTACATTTTCTTTCTCACTTGCATCTTGAGGTCTTCCTTACATTGGTGGTCATTTTCCTTTAAATTTCCCATTCCTTTCAAGTCACGCTTATGCTCAACTTTTCACTTTAACTGCTCATAAAAATGTTTCAGCTTTCAGATGGCCTCCTCTAATGATCTAGGCTCATTGAACTCAATCTAGTCTTTGTATGCTACTGGTATTCCACTGATGAATCTCTTAACCTTAGCCTTCTCCTCCTTTAGGTAAGGCACATATCTCAACAACTCCAAGAACTTGCTAGTATACTCATCATATGTTATGGAACCCATCTACAACTCATAAAAATCCTTATCTTTGTCATCATAGTATCTTTCCAAAAAATAATTCTTCTTGAAGATCCTCTCAAACTCATTCCAGGTCAATTCATCTTCCCAAATTCCTTTAACATTCTTCACATCCTCCCACTAGATATTTGCCTTCCCTTTAAGACTAAAAGTGGCTATCTTTTCTTTCATGTTCTCTGAATAACCATGCAACCTGAAGAACTTCCTCATACCAAGAATCCATGCCTTTTCATCCTATTATTTCCTCATCTCTCCATAAAATGTAGGTGGATTTTGTTTCTTAAACTCATCTGGAAAATACCTCTTGTCACTCCTCATGTAAGCATGAAAACGATGGCAATCATAATGCCTATCTGAACTAGAACTAGAATAGTACATGTGTCTATCACCCTTCCTCTCTAAAGTATCCAAGGACCTACCATCTTTGATCGTGTCCTCTTCATCTAGCATGTACTCGCCATGAGACCTTTTTCCATACACCTCGTTAGTTATATCCCCCCTGCTCATGGCTAATCCAAAGTGGTCCATGTCACTGCAATTCTGACAAACTCTGAAGTATCATTGCATTTACCTCTGCTTGTTTCTCCTGTGCTTGTATGATTTTGGCATTGTCTACCTTGTAACTGTAGGTTTTAACCCCGTACAGAAATTACCTGCATACGAATTATAAAACAAAGAAAATAAGCAATGCGAGAGAATAACACATAAAACAAATATACACAGAGATTTCCCACTGGATCCCAAAACCAGGACTACCAGCTTGATTTTTCATTATGTTCCTTTCAATGTTACAATACATATTTATACATGCCGAAGCATCCATACCATGGACCGAAAACCATCGCGCCAAAACCATGGACCGAAAACCATAGGTAGGTTCGCCCAACCTAATATAGGGTCCAAAAAAAAAATTCTCGGGGCGCTGCCCCGAACCCCATAGAGGGGGGCTACCTGATGCGCAATCAACACAATGAACGGGGGGATCCATCCCCCCTCTAACCCCCCGCTTAACTACGTAGTTTAGTCGTGGAAAGAATATAACACAACCCAACAATCTCCCACTTGTTGTTTTCTTTCCACAGGGGGCCACAGGAGAGCTTAGTCATTTTTCGAGCCCTGAAACGCCCATTGTTTCTCTACACCAAGAGAACTTCTCAAAGCTCGCAAATTTTGTCAATGCATCTACAATATTCTTCAAAGTGTCCACCTTTACCAGCAACACCTTTTTGTCTTCTATCATATCCCTCACAAAGTCATACTGAACATCAATGTGCTTTGTCTTTGAATGATAAGCAGGGTTCTTCGCCAAGAAAATTGCACTTTGGCTGTCACAGTCTATCCTTATAGCTCCCTGTACTAACCCCATACTTGAACACAATCTCTGCAACCAAACTGCTTCCTTGCTTGCATGAGTGGCTGCCATGTATTCTGCCTATGTAGTTGATAGTGCCACTATAGATTGTTTCTTACTCATCCAACTGACTGCACCTCCAAATAGGTTAAACACATACCCACTTGTAGATCTTCTCTAATCCAGATCTTCAGCCCAGTCTACATCAACAAAGCCATGAATATTGAAAACTTTGTCCAATCTTGGTATTCCTTGTTAGCATGAACCATAATCACTAGGGCCATGCAAGTACCCAAAAACCTACTTCACTGTTGTCCAATGGTACTTCCCTAGTTTTCACATAAACCTGCTCAATACTCCCACTGCATGTGTAATGTCTAGTCTAGTACATACCGTCGCATACATCAGGCTACTTACTGCACTTGCATATGGAACATGGGACATGTCCTCTTCTTCTTCTTGTGTCTTGGGACATTGTTCAATAAATAACTTTACACCTACAGGAATAGGAACCTTCATCAGTTTACTATCCTGCGTATTAAACCTCTACAATATTGTCTCAACATTATTCCTATGGTTTAACCAGAGCTTCCTCTTTGCTCAATCTCTTTTAATTTCCATGCCTAGAATATAGTTTGCAGCACCAAGATCTTTCATGTTGAATTTGGAGGACAATTGGGTCTTCAAATCCTCGATTATTTCTTTGTCGTTTCCAACCAGCAACATGTCATCCACATATAAGACTATATAAATAAAACAGTCACCAATGAATTTAAAATACACACAGTGATATACTTTTCTTTTGGTGAAGCCAAGTCCCCGTATAAATGTATCAAATTTCTGGTACTACATCCGTGGTGATTTGTTTAGCTCATACAGAGACTTCTTTAACTTGCATACCAGTTCTTTCTTACCCTTCACCACAAAGCCTTCAAGTTGCTTCATGTAGATCTAATCTTCCAGATCCCCATGGAGAAATGTTGTCTTCACATCCATTTGTTCTACCTCAAAATCAAAAGCAACAGCAATAGATAAAAGTAGTCTAATAGAAGCTACCTTGGCAACAAGAGAAAAAATATCACCAAAATAAATTCTCAGCACTTGGGAATAACCTTTTTGATCCAGGTGGACATTGGTGGCCACCTTCAAAGTCCACTTGGACCCCCACCATTGTTTCTTTCAACATTTTAGTTTTCTTAATTGTAGCACAGTTTACTATTTTTTGCAGTTTTTCATGCCTTGAACTTTTGGAGCCGTTTTGAGGCCCTAATCGACGTTTTTTTGGGAAAACTAGGAGCAACATGGGTCCATGGACTGTTGTTGCTCTTGCCAAAGTTTTATTTCTTGGATAGATCTTTCTAACAAGATATTGTGCACGTCAAACGGAGATCGTATGCCAAAGTTATGACCCTGGGAAGTTGATGTACCAATTTACCCGAATGGGGCCCATGGTTTGGCGTTTCATCTTCTAGGGTTAGGTTTTTGGATGTTTAGAGTTTTCCATTGTTTCTGAATAATAGCCTTCAAGCCTCATTGTAATAGGGTTCAAAGGCATGTATCCGCCACATCTCTTCTCAGAGATAAGCTAGCATCACCCTAGCTAGTTTATTTCCATTTTTATTTGTAAGCATATTGCAATATTTTACTATAATGAAATGAAGTATTATTTCTATTGCATCTCTATATGTGTGGTTATATTTGTAATATGTTGTGCTCCTGTTTAAATCTATATTAGTGGTATCAGAGCGGTCTACTCTTTCTTTGTCTCTCGTTGCATGTCCCCAACGAGGTCGAGATATAAGGAGTTAGGGCTTGAACTGGTCGAACCTTTGCAGGACCATCTTTGCAAATCCCAAAGGCCTCCCATGGTGGATGAAAAGAAAGATGAGGGGGCAGGAAATCTTATCAAAATATTATTCGTAGAGGCCCTCAAGCGACAAAGGAACACGTTGATCGACAGCTTTTCCCAGATCCTTTAGCGGCTACCTAGGGGTGACACATCTACATCCAGCAGCTACTTTGGAAGTGCCACACCCTTTAAGGTACAAGTTAACTTTGAAATTCCCATATTTGAGGGTCAGATAGATGCAGACACCATAGATAAATGATTAAATCTGCTAGAAGGGTATTTTTATGTTCATGACTTTTCTGGCTGAGAAAAGATTACTTTCGCTCTTCTCAAAGATGCCCCCCATGTTAGGGATTGGTGGGAAAACTACTGCGTGCGAAAGGATGAAAGTACGGCCTCACCATTTTCAGCCGCATCCACTTGGAATTCATTTCAGACTTCCATCAAGGAGTAGTACTACCCTGTCGGAATCTATGAGGATCAATACATAAAGTGGACCACGGTGCGGCAGGGAAGGGACCAAGACGTGATGGAGTTTACCAATATTTCCCATACCCTTCGCACAAATTTGGGTATGAAGGATTGAGAGCAACATTTGGTACTCAAATACCGTGGCTGCCTGCACAAGTACATCCACGAAGAAATAGAATTCGTGAACATCTCCTTGCTCAACATGGCATACCGATATGCTGTCAAGGTCGAGCAAAAGTTTAAACATAAGAAGCGATACTTTGGATATGCGAATCCGAAGAAAGGGAAAGGTACTCCCAAACTGCAGAACAAAGGACAAAGCTAAGGTGGGGTGGCCCAAGACAACTCACCAAAGCTACAAGCAAAGAACAATGCCGCGAAGGTGAAAAAGGACACGGGAAAGTGGTGTGAGTTCCATAAGAGCTCCACTCATAACACAAGTGAGTGTCGGGCCAAGTAGTCACTGGTGGCTGAGTTAAGGATTTCATAATCAGATGCATGTTCTGACTTTGAGTTAGAACCCGACAAGGGGAATGACAAAGGGAAGTAGATTATCGATGTGTAGCCCAACGCCATTGTTGCCACCATGAAGATCCAAAAGTAGGAACCCAAAGATCTAGAGGAGGAGGAGCGTCTCTTCCACTCCTAAATGTGGGTAAAGGGCTCCCCGCTATAGTTCATTGTTGACAACAGAAGCCAAAAAGCCTCCTTCAATAGAGGTCGTGAAGTGACTAGGCTTATCGACCACAACACATCCACAACCGTACACCATTGGGTGGCTTCACCAAGGATGGGATCTTCGTGTAAGCCAGTAGTATCGCCTTCCATACAACATCAAGCCTTTTACGGGTGAGGTATTGTGTGATGTTGATCCCCTTGATGTTTGTGATGTATTATTAGGAAAACCATACTTGTGGATGCGACATGTTGTGTATGAATCAAGGCCTTGTGTTGTTATTGTTACTTTGGGAAATAAGTTGTATAGGATACCGGAGGTAGCACTGCCTACCAGCATCTCTTTGGTTGCTGCAAAACAATGCAGTAAGCTCATTTCCAAAATGAGGAAATTTTTTTTCCTGATGATACGTCCTCAAGGAAAGAAGAAGACGGTGGCCACGACCTCCAGACAGGGCCCCTCCGCACGACAACTACAGATGGACAAGGTCGTGGATGAGTACGAGGACATATTCACCTCCCCCATAGGAGTTCCTTTGCACTGTCAGGTCAATCACTCCATCGATCTGACCCCAAGTGTGCCACTAATGAACCAATCTATCAGTGCTCCGTTCTAGAGAACGTTGAAATCAAGAGGCACATTCAGGAGCTATTGTAGAAATGTCACGTCCATCTGAGTTCATCACCTTGTGGGAGCTCGATCGTGTTGGTATAGAAGAAGGATGGGACTTGGAGACTCTATATTGACTATCAGGCACTGAACAAGATCATTGTCCATAATAGGTACCCAATGACACGGATTAATGACCTCTTGAACCAACTGAAGGGGGAAAAATATTTCAGCAAGATCGATTTGAAGTCAAGATATCACCAAATACCAATCGAAATCTCTGATGTGTGGAAGACTCCCTTCAAAGTTAAGGAGGGCATATTCGAATGGTTGGTTATGCCTTTCAGATTGACGAATGCTCTTGCAACCTTCGTGAGGCTAATGGATGACATCTTGTGGCCATTCACCAACTAATGTGTAGTGGTATACTTGGATGACATCCCAATATTCAGCCATAGTTGGGAAGAACACCTCCACCACATTCAACAGGTTCTCCAAACACTGCGGCAACACAAGCTATGTGCCAATTTAGAGAAATTCACTTTTGGCATGACCCAGGTTTAGTATCTGGGATACATTATTGATGAACGGGGGGTGAATGTGGATCCAGCCAAGATCCAAGTCATTCAGGATTGGCCATCTCCAACCACTCTGACAGAGCTCCGTAGCTTTCTAGGTCTTGCCAACTTCTGCAGCGGGTTCGTGTTGGGATTTTCTCATATCACTTAGCACTTGAGTCAAGTCACTAAGGGAAGAGCGAAAGAAAACTTATTTTGGTTTTAAGCTCAATATAAGACATTTGTAGAGTTGAAAGATCGCCTTTTCTTGATACCAATGCTCGCATTACCAGACTTGCAACAACCATTTGAGGTCAAGACAGATGCCTCCGACTATGCTATTGGGGCAGTCCTTACTCAACACGGGCATCGAGTGGCATATCATAGTGAGACACCTTCAGACACAGTCCGAAAGTATCCCACTTATGAAAAAGAGATGTATTCCATTGTGCATGCTTGCAGACAATGGAAGCATTACATTTTGGGGAAGGAAACAGTCATCCACACAGACAATTGACCCCTACAGTTCATACAGACCTAAGGGAAATTAAAGAATGATCACCATCAGAAGTGGTCCACATAACTACAATAGTTCCATTTGAATATGAAGTATAAGAAGGTCAACTCCAATAATGTTTCAGATTGCCTCAATCGACCATCGATCATGCCGTTAACCACTGTGCTCAACTCTTACGGGAACAAAACATCTGATTGGCCACTTATCTACAAAAGCAACCCAAAATTTGGCCACACATATCAGACACTCTTGGAGGGTCAGCATGTTCCATATTTTCACCTCCAGGATGCCCTATTATGCCACCTGGGTCACCTTTGTGTTCCTTCAAGCGAGCGTGCCAAGATAATTTTCTAAGCACACTACATTCGAGTTGTTGCGCATTTCGAGGTCAAGAAAATAGTGGCAGTATTGTAGAACTATTTCTATTGGCTGAATCTTCGATAGGATGTCACGAAGTACATCAGATCATGCATTGCCTACGCCATTGCCAAACTAACCATGAATAAGCAACACTTCTATACCCCACTTCCTAACCCTAGTCAACCTTGGGAATCCATCTCCATGGATTACATGTCGGGCATTAAGCATGGAAACTACTGTGTTTTTTTGGTCATCGACAGGTTCTCAAAGATGGCCATTATGGCAGCCTGCAAGAAGAATGTCACAGTAGAAGCCACTGCTAAACTCTTCTTTGAACGAGTGTGGGTACACTTTGGGATCCCACAGTCTATCATCTCAGATCAAGATATCAAGTTCCTCAGTACATCTTGGTCCAGTCTCTGGTCGATGATTGACACCAAACTCACTAAGTCCACAACCTTCCATCCTCAAACTAATGACCAGACAGAGGTTGTGAATAGGACGATCGTACAAATTTTGCACATGTACAACTCAAAGCATCCATGCACATTAGATGAGAGCCTCCCCTATGTTCAACACAGCTATAATCATGCTCTCCACAGCTCGACTGGCCACAACCCTTTTCTGGTCAACTTGGGATTCCAGCCACTATGTCCCATTGATGTGGCCATGCCATTTGCAGCTACTCACGTAGATTCAGATCATATCCAGTTTGAAACAGATACGGAAAACAACTTCATTGAGCACATCCAGTAGGTCCACGACATTCTGATGAAATCAAATGCCAAGTAGCGACATGATCAACATTGGGTGCCACACAAGTTTCTGGTGGGCGACAAAGTCTGGTTGCATTTGCAAAAGGAACGCCTTACTAGAGCCTATCAGAAACTTAGACCACTCTGATATCGTCCTTACACCATTACCAAGGTTGTGGGTGGAAATGCATTTGAGCTTAGCATTCCCCCATTCCTTAGCCTGCATCTAGTGTTCAATGTGGACTGCCTTTGGCCATACTTCCCACCATTACTAGACACATCCGACATTGCAAAACATCTCACACCCATAGAGTTAAATCCAAATTGCATGGAACAAGCTATAACTGATTGGATCATGGACACACAGATCAAGCACACTCGCCAGCAGAATATCCAACTATATCGAATTATCAAAGCAACCCAACTCCTTCATCAGGGATCAAGTTCAGCAGAAGTTTCCTCATCTCATGGAGGAACTCAATGCAATGGGGACCATTGCTTCCTGAGGGGGGAGGAATAATCCAAGTGGATATTGGTGACCACCCACCAAGTCCACTTGGACCGCCACCATTTTTTCTTTCAGCTTTTCAGTTTCCTTATTGTAGCACAATTTACTATTTTTAGCACATTTTTGGGTCCTAAACTTCCAGAGCCTTTTTGAGGCCCTAAACGATGTTTCTTCAGAAAACTAGGAGCAACATGGTTCCATGGACTAATGTTTCTCTTCCTAAAGTTGTAGCTCTCAGATAGATCTTTCTAACGAGATATTGTGCACGTCAAACGGAGATCATATGCCAAAGTTACGACACCGGGAAGTTGATGTACCAATTTACCCAAACGGGGCCCACAGTTTGGCGTTTCATCTTCTAGGGTTAGGATTTTGGATGTTTATGGTTTTTCATTGTTTCTCAAAAATAGGTATGCCTTCAAGCCTCCTTGTAATAGGGTTCAGAGGCATGTAGCCACCACATCTCTTCTCAGAGATAAGCTACCATCGCCCTAGCTAGTTTATTTCCATTTCCATTTGTAAGCATATTTCAGTATTTTACAGTAATGAAATGAAGTATTATTTCTATTGCATCTCTATATGTGTGGTAATATCTGTAATTTTTTGTGTTCCTGTTTAAATCCGAGTCACTTTTTCTACCAGCCGAGCTTTCTATTTCTCCACCTTTCCTTCTGCATTTGTCTTCTTCTTGAACATCCATTTATTGCCAATGGCTTTCCTTCCAGCCAGCAACTCCACTAGATCCCAAGCCTCATTTTTGTGCAAAGATGCCATTTCATCAACCATGGCCTCTTTCTAGAGTTTTCCATCCTTTGAATCTACTTCTTCCTTTAAAGTTCTAGGATCACCATAACTAATAGATAAAGAAAAAATTGAATAGAAAGCAGATGGACTATACCTTTCTGGCTGCCTTCTTTCTCGAATTGATCTTCTCACAACTAGAGTTTGTGGCTCTTCATCTTCTGATTCCTCTTCTACTGTAGAGTCTGATCCTTCCTCCTTTAATTCAAACTCTACCTTCTCAGGTTCCTTTTATGTGTATTCATTTTTAATAACATTTTTTACATCTTGGAAGTACATAACCTTCCTTGTTACTAGGTTCCAAAGCTTATAACTCTTTAAACAATCCTTGTACCCAATAAAGATGCACTTTTCATATTTACTATCCAACTTTGTTCTTTTCTCCTTTGGAACATGTACATATGCATCACATCCAAATACACTCAGATGTGAAAGAGAGGATTTATTGCTAGTCCATACCTCTTGTGGAGTCTTATCCTCCAATGCTGATGAAGGTGATCTGTTGACGAGGTAACATGCTATCTCCACCACCTCTGCATAGAATTCTTGTCCTAACTCGGCACCACTGAGAATGATTCTTTCCCTTCCCATCAATGTTTTGTTCATTCTTTCTGCAACTCTAGTTTTCCCGAGTGTGTATGGAGTAGTATTTTCTCATGCTATGCCACACTTCTTACAGAATTCTTCAAATTCCTTACTGCAAAACTTTCCACCGCTATTTGCCCTCAACACCTTTATCTTCTTATCTGTCTGGTTTTCCACCAAAGCCTTCAATTATTTAAACCTATCAAAGACTTCATATTTCTTCTTGAGGAAATATATCCATGTATTCCTTGAGAATTCATCTATAAATGATACATAGTACATAGACTTACCCAGTCATTGAACCTTCATAGGTCCAAACACATCACTGTGCACAAGCTCTAATATTTGTTTTGCCCTCTTACCATTAAAGGGGAAACTCACCTGATTCTACTTCCCATCTACACAATTTCCACAGAAATCAAAATCCAGAGAGCTATCAGTAATACCTTCTACCCTACCTTTACAATGAAGTATTTGAAGGCCCTTCTCTCCAATATGTCCAAGCCTTTGATGCCATAGCATGGTCTTTTCTCCAGAGACCACTATATTTTCTACTCCACTTTCAGGAACCATAGAACTATTGCACCCATCAATAACAATGCTACCTTGCATTTTGTACAGAGTTCCGATCCGAACTCCCCGTATCAATACCAGAGCTCCTCGAACTATCTTGCAGGTATCTTTCTCGAACATTGTTTTTGCACCCACATCATTCAACTTGCTTACAGAAATCAGATTTTTGGCCAAAGTAGGAATATGAAAAGAACTCGGAAGTGTTCTAACCGTTCCACCTTGCAACTTCAACTTTACTTTTCCACGACCAACGGTTCTAGCCTTCCTATCATCCCCTAAGAAGACATCACTAGCATCATATTTCTCATACTTGCAGAACCACTCTCTATAGGGAGTGAAGTGAAAAGATGCACCTGAGTCAATCAACCATGCCTCATGTTCTACATGTGTACTTAAAGAAGCTAAGTATACATCCCCACCTTCATCTTAGGTGGTTTTCGCCTCTATAAAAGGAGCATCATCAAATCACTTTCCTTTGTCAGGAGCTTTAGATTTATAGTCCCTTTTGTAGTGCCCTTCCTTTCTACATTTCTAGCACACCTTTACCAATTTTCCTGGAGATTTAGATCTCCTACTTGATGACTTATTTTTATTTCTGTTCTAGGACCGTCCTTGTATAGACAAGGCATCATCATTCTATGTCTCCATATTTTTCCATCTCATCCCCTCCGTTAGCAAGGATGAGACTATTTCATCAAACTGCAAGGTCGTTGCATTGCTACCTATTGCAATAACTAGACTATCCCATTAATTTGGTAGAGAACACAACAAACTGATGCAATTATCTTCATCTGAAATTTTAATATCGATAGATAATAACTAACTTACCACAATATTAAATGCATTCAAATGCTCTGTCACTGAGTCTCCATCTTTCATCCTCATGTTATACAACTTTTTTCGTAGGAATAGTTTATTCACCTTAGACTTAGATTGGTACAAAGTCCCTAACTAAACCCACAAAGCCTTAGTCGTAGCTTCCCCTGATACATTTAACAATATTGAATCTAAGACACACAATTGTATTGTGCTCTTTGACTTCCGATCCAAATTTTTCCATTCTTCATCAAACACTCTCGTTGGTTTAGTACCTGGATCTACTGTGATCCACTTATCTTTTTCTACCAACAGATCCTTCATCTAGAGTTTCCATAACTCAAAACTCTGCCATTAAATTTCTCGATCTCTATCTTTCCACTGCTCGCCATTTTCTTTCACTACCAAAATTGATCCTGCAGATCTCCCACTGAACAGGGTCTACCACAGACCCGAGTGAAACCCTTTAGCAGCAAAGTCGTCCCCTTGAAGCCAAAAAATATCTCATATCAAATGTAGGTTTTAACCCCATACAAAAATTACCTGCATATGAATTCTCAAACACAAAAGATAATCAATGCAAGAGCATAACACATAAAACACATATACACAGAGATTTTCCCCTGGATCCCAAAATCGAGACGACCATATTGATTTTTCATTATGTTCCTTTCAATGTTACAATACATATTTATACATGCTGAAGCATCCAATAACATGGACCGAAAACCATCATGTCTAAAACCATGTGCGAAAACCATGCACAAAACCATAGGTAGGTCTGCCCAACCTAATATAAGGTCCAAAAAAAATTTCCCCGAGGTGCTGCCGTGGACCGCATAGAGGGGGGCTACCCTTCCCCCTCAAACAACCTGTGATCCCCCCACTGCGCAATGAAGGGGGGGCTCCACGCCCCCTCTAACCCCTCGGTTAACTAGGTGAGCTAGTCATGGAAAGAATATAACACAACCCAACAGAGAGAATATTTGAAAATTATATCCAGATGGTTTGCCCAACATTATTCTTAATTATAAAAACCAAATAAATAAAGATGATTTATTAAAAAACATTATTAAAGTGAATCTAAGCAAAACAAATTTAAAAAAGGTAAATCCTAAAACAACCACCGGGTGCAAAAAAATAAGTGATATAATTTGCATGGTTTATTGAATTTTCTTAATAATTTTGTTTTTTGTTAATCATAATATTTTTTAATATATAAAATTTTAAATGTTTGTTGATATTTTTTGTAAATTTATTCAAAATTTTAATGATTTTCTATAGTTTTTATAATTTGTTGGCAATTTTAAAGGTAAAATAATTTTATCTTATAAAATTCGGCTAAATCGTTTTAAGAAAAAATAGAAATTTTCTAACCTTTAACAAATTTTTCCTTATAGTGAAGACATGTTGTCATGATATATTTTTCCTTATACTGAAGACATCTTGTCATGCTATCCTTTTGTTGTTGTGCCTAGATGTTTTCTCAACTTTGGAACCATATAACCCACAATGTCCAATTACCCCTTTTGCTATAAAATTATTCCTTTTATAGAGCCAATTTTGTAATAACTATGATATTTTTTGTTTGGCACAACTGGATGGGAATCAAGAAAAGGTATGTGTTCACTAATGGTAGCCTCATTTGGATAAAGAAATATTCTTTCCTCATGAAGATGATGATAATCTGTCATTATAGATTCATTGATCAAAAACAATAATTGACATGGGGGCAAGGGATTGCAAACAAAGAATCCCTACCAAAAAGTCGTATATTGATATCACTCTTAGAAGAGTCAAATCCTAAAGTTTAATATTCCAGAGCACTAGGAAATATTGGAAAGAAGGTCAAACTCCCAAAATCAACCTAAACTCTATCCTAAATATCCAACCAAAATCCAAAAGGTGATGGAAGCTACAACCTTAAAGGAATAAAACATTGTTCAATATTAAAGCAAGAGATGCATCATGAAGCACTCATTAGGGAGAATGGCTATGAAATGAAGCACATGGGATCACATTTTTTTTTTCTCTTTAGCATTGGCCCTTAGAGGTGTGAGGACTTGCTGGAGGAGTTGGTGCGTTGGAATTGACCTTCCTTTATAAACCCTATGGTTAATCGTGCTTGATGTCTAGCCATTAGTTTTATCCTCTGGAATGTGCAGAAGGAAAAAAATTCTCGAATATTTAGGGGTGAGAAGAGGGTGATTTCCATAGTGAATTATCTCACTATTTCCAATATTCACGAAACCATTTTGGTGGCTTCATAGTTTGCAGAAGATTCGCAAGTGGATCAACTTGGGGTAGTAATATTTTCAAAGATGAATTTACACCATGATATGGTTACAATGGCCCCTTAGCACAATCAAATAAGAATTCATATTTTACCCCTTCTTCTTGGGGTTTTATTAAATTAAATTTTCATGGAACCTCTAATGAAAACCCAAGTATTTCCAGGTTTTGGGGAGTCTTGCGGGACTATAATAGTGCTATCGTTCACCTCTTTGCCCAAAGTTGTGGATGGGCTCGTAATAATTCGGTAGAATTTCCTAAGGAGTGGTCTCTTGTTATCCATTCATAAATGTTTCTGTCTATTATAGGTCGAAATAGATTTACAAGTGGTGGTCAATTGTGTGGAAGTTTTACTTAATGGAAACTGCCCATCTATTGGAGGGAATTGTTGAATGGATCAATGCATTGCTACTTAAGGTGGATTATGTGACAACCACTCACACCAAGTGCAATGGTAATCAGTAGGTGACTTCTTAGCAAATGTCGGGTGTTCGTCTAGGAAATTGGAATTAGATGACATGTTTTCTCAATCAATTTCGGATGATGATCTTAAGTGTATACAGGTTTTGTTGGATAATGATTGTCACATCCACAATGGGGGTGTTACCTTAGGAACTTTTCGGGACTTCTTGAATGATGAGCCTCTCCCACCAGTGGAAGTATTTAGTTATGGAATGGTGTGAGGTTGGTAATGTGGGTAGTTATAATGCATGCTTCTTGTGGCAGGTTAGAGG
Source organism: Pinus taeda (assembly GCA_000404065.3). NCBI lineage: Eukaryota > Viridiplantae > Streptophyta > Pinopsida > Pinales > Pinaceae > Pinus > Pinus taeda. Next base: position 87,701 of record APFE031146686.1, read on the forward strand.
ATATACGTACCTTGCAAGCATGGTCGAGTGGTTATAGTCCCCTCGGCAGGCTTGTAGACCTTGTGCTCTGCTTCTTTTCTATTTGTGAATTTTCTTAGGTCTCTTCAACACCTCATGCTATTATTGGAGTTAAAAATGGGTGGCCTACTTTGGTTTAGTGAGGCATTGCTTCTCTCATTCTTGCAATATATTCTTTCTTGTATTACTGTACATTTGCTCTGTTGCACCATTGGGTTTTGTACTGCAGTGTTCTGTATGAAATATTTCTATTAGGTTCTTTGGGTTCTCTATATGGTCTTTTGGGTCTTAAATTGGGGCTTACTTCATTGGGTTGTTGTTACTTCCTCAATTTTCCAAGGAGTGGTCGTTATTCTGTAATTCCATAAGTTTCTTTTATGGGCATTCTTGTCTTCCAATGTTTCATATGCATTCACTAATGATTGTTGGGTTATTTTGATTCTACCGATTCCTAGGTTATTTTGGAGTTATGTTCCCTGTTGTGAGCGAAGTATTTTTTCTTTGTGGAAATTTGCATGTTATTTGATTTGTTAACTCAGTCTGTCCATGCGAGCTTAGCTCCACTATGTCCATGTGCTAGAATTAGGGTATATGCTAGAATTTGGCTTTGTTTAGTGGAAATGGGGGATGATTTGCTGCTCTTGAGGTTGGGTTTGCAAGGGTATATGTGTGCTTTTTCCTCCTCCTTTTTTGGTTGTGGGTTTTCTGGGTGTCTAGTGTGCTCTATGATTTATTCAATCATGCTCCCTTTCCAACGAATGGTGAGTCAAAGGGGTGGTCTAGGCAACCTTAGCCCCAAGATAACTCAAACCTTTGCTTTTGATTGGGATTACTCATAAAAATATGATAAATGAGTATTTTAAAGTTTTAAAATTTATTAATGGTGTATACTGTATTGATACATGTATTTATGGTTTATAATGTATAAATATTAATGTATTGGTAATAATGAATTATATTAAAGTGTTAATGGTTTTTAATGTATTAATATTTTTTACATTTGTAGTATTTATGTTATAGTTTAATGGGTGATAGCCCATCATAGGATATGGTATAACATTATTTTTGAATTAAATAAATATAAATATTAATTAATATATATAAATTTATTTATAATAATATTTAAATAAATACTATTAAGATACATAATATAAATTTACTCGAGCACTCGATATATGATATATTAACAAAGTACTTGATATGTTATTAAAAAAATTATTCAATATATAATTATTGATGTGAGGCATTAGTCAAAACATAGCCCAACTATAAAGAGATTCAGCATGGCAATCGCGACTCAAATACTTTCTAACTGCTTAACACATTCAAAATACTTTTTACTTTGACTAAACCACTAAAGACCTTGCTCAACTATATTTATTGTATGTGACCATAATCAATCCCTTATTCCAACGTCAACTCCAATAGGTAACTTAACTCATATAATATAAATAGTCCACTTAATAATTAAAAACATCAATTTAAATTTTAAATAAAATTTAACGATATTTCCAAAAAAGATTTAAATAAATGTATTAATTAATTAATATTAATATAAATTTATTAGCATTCATACATTGATATAATACACTTGATATACTAAAAGCCCCAAGAGTTAGCTCAATTGGTCAAATCAGTGCCTCGCCAATCGAGAGGTCATAGGGTCAATTCTCAAACACTCTTGGGGTCAGGTTAGTAAATAGGCCAAGGGATGTTGATCCCCTTCGGGTGGGGTTCACTCAGTGTTGAACAACCCTGAACGTAGCAGCTACCCACTGACTTGGGTATCCGTGAACCAGAAGTGAAAAAAAAATTGATATACTAATTATAGCATTGATACAGAATTAAAAAAAATTACTTGACATATAGTTATTATAGTGAACCACATGAGTTAAGCATAGCCAAATATGACCAAATTCAAACTCGGTCAACTCTATGATAATTGTATTTGACAATAGTCAATATTGTTCACTCAAAATAGTCTTCATTAAATAATTAATTAAAGCATTAAAACATTAAATAAGTAGATCATAATATTAATTAATAATAATATTAATCTATTAACATTATTACATTTGACATATTAATTAAATCATTCATACATACTTAAAAGCAATTATCTAATGCATAATTGTTGTACTTAACCACATTAGTCAAACATAACCAAACACAACCACATTCAAACATGGTCAATAATTATTAATTAATAATAATTAACTTTATTAATAATGTTAATAATAATAATAATAATGTGGCATTGGAATTGTAAACAAATGTTTTTAACATCGCAATGTGACATTACCACATTTTTTCAACCACATTTTAGAATGTGAGTGACTCTTCGGCCATGTTTGACTATGTTTAATAATAAACAATATTCAATTGTAGTTAAACATAATTGCCTATTAATATTATGGATTAATATTGATAATTAAACATGTGGTGATGCTGGAATGGTAACAAAATCTATCAGATGTCGCAATGTTACAAACATTTGTTGCAATATTACACATTGCAATTTATCCAATGTCAGAATGTGACATTACTACATTACTCAACCACATTTACTAATACAATTGACTATTTTCGAGTAATTTTTGTAGTCAACACTCCTCAAATCTATTCAAACATGGTTTATAATATTAATGCCTTAGGTTCAATGTTATTTCCTAGGGTTCATAATCCCTTGTGTTTTTAGCATTTATCTTGTAGGTGTGTTGTTTTCTTGGATTTATAAAATCAATTTCGTGTGCTTATTAATCTAAGGGTTGAGCCATGGTTAAGCATGGTCCAATGTCACATTGTGACAAAGATTTTCTCAATATGAAAATCGACCATGGTCAAGCATGACCAAACATGTTTATTTAAGGGTTTATAATATTTATCTTAGCGTTTTTATACCTTGGGTTTATATTATTTCCTTAGGTTCAATGTTATTCCCTAGGATTTATAATTCATTGAGTTTTTAGTATTATTAGCTTGTGTTTATTATTCCCTTTGATTTAAAATAGCAATCATGTTGAACCATGGTTAATCATGGTCAACCATGACCAATGAAGGCCAATCTTCATCAAACATGGTCAATCTTTGCCAACCATGATACTTCATGGCCAAGCATGTTCTGTGAAATCTATCATGGTAAACCATGGTCCAATGTTGCGTGGTAAAAAAAAAATTCTCCATATGAAAATAAACCTTTGTCAACCACAATCTAATGTTTCACTGTGGCGAAGATTGTGTCGATATGGCAATCAGTAATTGTCAAACATGGTCGACGATTTTCCTACGTCGTATTCTCACAAGGATTGTCTCAATATGAAAATCAACCATGAGAAACCAAGGTCAACGATATTTGTTTTAAGTTTATAATATTTATCTTTGGGTATTTATAAATTTGGTTAATAATATTCATTGCTTGGGTTTAATAATATTTCCTTGGGTTCATTGTCCCTTGGGATTTTAAACCACAAGGCGCTTTATAGTCTACCATAGTCAACCATGTTTATTTTAGTCACTCATGTTTACTTTAGGGTTTATATACCTTAGTTTTATAATATTAATCCCTTGGGTTTAATACTATTTCCTCAGGTTTATAAAACATTGGGGTTATAGAAATAATCCCTTCGGTTGATTAATATAAGGGTTCATATTCCTAGGGTTTAGTATTATTCATAGGGTTTATAATATCAATCCTAGGGTTTAATTTAAATACATTGGGATAATAATCATGGCCAACGATGGTCAAACATGGTCCAATGTCACATTGTGTCAAACAAGTGTCTCAATATGAAAATCAAACATGGTCTATCATGGTCAACCATGGTCCAATGCCGCATTGTGACAAATATTATCTTAATACGAAAATCAAGCATGGTAAACCATGCTCAACCATGTTTATTTTAGGGTTTCTAATAATTATCTTAGAGTTTATATACCTTGGGTTTATAATAGTTATCCCTTGGGTTTAATATTATTTCCTTGGGTTTATAAAAGTTATCCCTTGGGTTTAATATTATTCCCTTGGGTTTATAAACCTTTGGGTTTTTAGTATTAATCCGTTTGGTTTAAAATCTCAATCATTTAGATTTATTAATCTAAGAGTTCTTATTCCTAGGTTTTAATATTTTTCATAAGGTTTGTAATATTAACCCTTGGATCTAATACATGTTTATTTTAGGGTTTATACTCTTTATTTTAGGGTTTATATACCTTAGTTTTATAACACCAAAGGGATTGATATGTTGCATTAAGACAAAGATTATCTGCATATGAAAATCAATCATGGTTAATCATAATGCAAAGTCACATAATGACAAATATTGTTTAAATATAAAAATCAACCATGATCAACCATGATAAATCTAGGGTTTACAATATTTATCTTGGGTTTTATATACCTTGAGTTTATAATATTTTTCCTTGGCTCTAGTCCATGTCTATTTTAGGGTTTACATACCTTAGGTTTATAATATTAATCCCTTGTGTTTAATATTATTCGCTTGAGTTTATAATATCAATCCTTTGGGTTTATTAATCTAAAGGTTCATATTTATTAAACAGACATGGTGAGGGAGAACATATGAGAAAGATAAAGCATGCGATTCGTTTTTTTATTAACAATCTGATATACATTTATAGTACATTTGGTGACCATTGGGATTCACATCCCAAGGTCCCTTGGACTGCTTTGTCCATTCGGCTTCCA